>JAWNMZ010000035.1:950000-1117500 GCA_035043445.1 Drosophila silvestris
CTTTGCTTTGCCTTGCTTTGTTTTGTTTGGTTTTGTTTTGCTTGCACTCTCCCGCATGCCTCATGATCGATGAGAGGCAGCCCGGCGCGGCTGTCCCGTCCCGCTGTCGCAAATAAATGCAGATGTCAATTAGAGCCTCATTAAAAAAATGCGCAAAAGCGCAAACTTTCAACTCGCAATTCGAGAACGCGGCAGCCGCCCAGCTAAGCCAAGCTTTCCGATCTTCAGTATCAAGTATCAAGTCCGCCAGTCTCTGTCTCTGTCCCTGTCTCTGTCTCTGCCTCTGCCTCCGATTCAGCTGCAAGTGCCTCAGAGTCCTACAGTCTAGTGACTGAGTTTCTTTTGCTGTGTGCTGCTCGCATCAGCCGCTGGATTTGATTCTGTACATGAGCATCACTTGCACTTTTGTTTGAGGTCTCAGGACTCCGGCTCCGACTCTGACTCTGGACTCTGACTCTGACTCCGACTCGAACTTGGACTCAGAAGGCAGCCGACATTCAGCATTCCGACGGTCAGCAGTTCGCACCGTGGTTCGTTGTTGCCTAAGTGCAAGCAACTATTGGCCGAACATGAGCTTATTTGATCTTTTGATAATTTACTACTTAAGGAATGAGCAAAAATCGCAATTTATTTAACACTCAACTTTTTGTCTCTGTAAGAAATCGAATTCAAATGAATCAGAGCCGAAACAAGATTTTTTTTTTATTTCTTTTGTTAATCTTGTTTATTAATTCTTTTATATACAAATAATAGTGCAATAATAATTAATAATTTATAGTTTACAATTGATTGGCATTACTCAATAGGAAATTCACTTTTCGACACTTGAACAACACTTGAACATTTTATCAACTTCTATCGACTTGGCACCACTGTGCGCGCTGCAAAACTGCTTGCCACAGTGTTTAGCGGACAGCGACGACATCGCTGAGTGAAGGTGATTTAAAAATTTTGTCACATTTTCAGCACAAAGATTTTGGTATTTTTTAATGAGCTCTCGGGGATTCTCAAGCGGCACCAGTCGAGAAACAGAGAAACAGAGAACCAGAGAACGAAAGCCGGCACAGTCTCCGCCAGGACAGAGAGATCTTGCACAGGTCTCCTCAGGGTTGTTCTTGACTGTTGTTGTTGTTGGTTTTGTTCCTCTTCTTTCTTTTGGGTTGGTGCTCCAAAGCGGGTTCTTGGTATGCTGCCTGGCAAAAGTGCAAATTTTGTTGGATGTCCGCGAGTCGAGAGGTTATTTATTTTTTGCTTAGCTTTATTTTTATATTATACATACATCTATATACGTATATATATGTATATGTGTATATATATATATATATTTATTTATATGTATTTTTTTGTGCTGTGCCGCTTCCTTCTCATTTATATTTGTTTCTTGTTGTATTTAAATTGTTAATGTGATGCTTATTGTTGTTGTTACTGCTGCGGTTGCTGCGACTGTTGCCTTTGGGGAATTAGCAGTGCTTTGTTGTTATTGCAACTTGTTAAAATTCCGCAATGCGTCCGAGCGGCATTGCCTATATGTTCATATGTTCATAAATTCAATACGCCGCGTGGCCTATTGCCTGGATTTATCACCATTAACACACACACACACACACACACACACCTATATATATATATATATATATATAGTATATATATATATACATGCAGTCAGCAACTGTTGGAATTTTAGGTATTTTAGCAGGCTGTGGTCGCATTTGGAAACTATCTATTTCAACTACGATCTTCTAATTGGTGTTTTAACAGATATTTGCAGCTTGCAGTCTTCAAATATTTATTACCTGTGCTAACTTATCTATCTATCCATCTATTTCAACCATTTTCTTATAATTGGTATTTTAACGTTTCTACTAGCAATATTTGTGTACTTAATAGATCCCAAATGTTGCATAATCAATCCCAAACCGAGAAGAGAACGATTTATTCGAAGCTATCCTCATCTGGCACTATTGTTAACAAATGTCGACTTAAGACCAGAGATTGAGTGTGCTAAATTGAGATTTGTTAAGGATAGAAATAACTTGATGGTATTCAATATTAGTTGTCGAATCAGCCAAACCCGTGAAACTGTGCTAACAATGCTGAATAATTAATACAAGAAATAATGATGAATAAAGTTCTCTTGAATAACTTGTTAGTTAACCGTGTTGCCAACGCTGCGTATGCGCAATAAAGGAACAAACTGTTAAGACAAAAGCAACAACAACAGCAGCAACAGCAGCATCAGCAGCAACATCTAACGAACGTGCAACGTAATTAATTAACGAATTAAAAGCGTATGAAACAATAATTATAAAGCCAAAAGGCAATTATGCAAAAAAAGAGGCAGCAGAAAGCAACAGCAACAGCAAGAACAACAACAACAGCAAAACAATCAGCAACACAAACGAAGCCACGCAATGCGGATGCAATTGTTGGATGTTGTTTGTTTGTTGTTCGTTGGTTGCTTGGTTGGCTGTTGCGGTTGCCGTTTGTTGCAGTTGCTGTTGTTGTTGTTGCTTTTGCTGCAACGCATTAAATTAAGTTGCCAAAGCGCACAAAAAATGGAAATTACATGCAACTCAGCAGCAACTGCACACACACACACACACACACGCGCACACACACACACACTCATTAGAATTAATTGACTTTCCATAATTGAGAAAACAATGCGGTGGCGTTGACGACGACTTCAGCATTGACGTCGACGGCGACGGCGACGGCGACGGACGTCGTTCAACTGCCTACTCGTCGCCTACTGGTTAATATCGCTGCCTGCACGCAACGGGTATAATCGACTTGAGCGTCAATTTGACAATATTCAATTGAAAAATGTCAACTTAGTTTTTATTTTATAGTTTGTCTTTTTAAGTAACACGGGGATCCTCAAATTCTTCGGACTGATACAAAAACTAAGCAGCTGCAAAAAGAAGAAAGAAAAAAAAACAAGAGCGAGGCAAGTTGCAGACTGGATAACTTTCGACAGCATAATTCTAAGCTGCAAAGCTTAAGACAGACAGACAGACAGTGGCCAGTGATGGTGATCAGGAATCTATATGTTAGTATTACAAACTTGACGATAAGCGATATGTTTATTCATTTAGAATTTGCAAAAACAATTACTATAAAATTGCACTTCTTAGGGTATTCAAATAGAGTTTTTGCTTGTGTTTTTTGCTTCTGTAATTTTGTATTGCTTAGGTGAATTAAGTGCGCTTAAAATGTATGAAAATGAAATGCGAATGCAAATGCAAATAAATTGCATTTCATTTGGCCAAGTATAGCAAGCATTGCAAAGGGCCAACTGCTGCCTGTTAAAAGTCAGCGATGTTAATTGCTTTTTTACACGCATTAGCATAACAACAACAGCAACAACAACAACAACAACAACAAAAACAACAACATCAACTGCAAACGGCAACTGCAACTGGCGCATCATAAAATGATGTTGCCAGTGGGTGACTGACTTGGCTTAGATCTGGGTGCGTTTCTTGACTAAGTAATGCATTCTGCACACACACAAACATACATATATATACATATATATATATATATATCATATATACGAAAAGTGCAACAAAATAATATTGTTACGCATGGGGAACATGAATTTAGAGAAAATGCATTTAGCCAAGCGCATAATTCAATTTTATTTTATGCAACTGCAACTGCAACACACACACAGCCACAATAACAACAATAATAAGATTAATAACAATGGCAAAGTGCACAACAATAGCAACAACAATTGGCACAAATTGTTTACACCGCCGACGGTTGCTCTTAAATTTGATTGCTTTAATTAAGCAACAAACATCAAATTTGAAGTGTTGCCAGACTGAAATTCGAAGTCGACTGACTAATGCCCTGTATAAAGCTTAAAACTAAACTAAACACAGTCATTAAAGGGTCATTAAATAACAAGATTAATTAACAAGAGAACCAAAAAGTGAACAAAAATAGTTTCCTAATTTTGCAATATACGTTTACCCACCTTACACACACATATATCTATCGAAGATTTGCAACTGCAACAAAGTATAATTATACCCCCGAAGGCGTGGCATGCAAGGTACATCCACACACAGGGCACCACGGCATCACATTGGTTGGCCCGTCGAAGGCGACGGTGATCGTTTTAATTAGACCATTTCGGGGCGCTGGCAGCTGAACCATATTGCATTAGTGGCAACAACACCAGCAACAGCAACAGCAACAACAAGACCAACACACCTAGCAGCTGTTGCCAACAGCAATAATGACAATTACACGAATAGCGAAAATAGCAACAACAATGCTTATGTATTTTAATTAAGCCTATTTAAAAAGCCCGACAATGTTGCCAGTCATCAAATTTTTTTTTTCTGTTTGTTTTTTTTTTTTTTTGATATGGTATGGTATCAGCTATTTGAATTTTGCATTCACCATACAAAGTTGTCGCTAGCGAATTGCGTGACATTACACACACACACACACACACACACACACACACACACACACACACACACACACACACACACACACACACACACACACACACACACACACACACAGGGAATTATTTTGATTAATTTTGTTTTGTTTTGATTGATGTGTTTTTGTTTTGATTTCAAGCTTGAACATATTTGTCGCATTTCGCTCAAAATGTGTAGCACTTGTCTCTTGTGCTAATGAGCATCATTTAGTGTGGTCATTTAATCTGATTAATTGTAGTTTTGCCTAACTAAATCCACTGCGTAATCTTTCGAGTCGAATTATTAATGGTTTAGGTCGAACTAACAGCAACATTTGAGTTTTTAACTAGCTTTACGAAATGAAAAATGGGTTTTATTTCTCATACAAAAGTGCAGTTTGCCCCTTGCCCGTGGCAAGGTCAATTTGGCAGCATTGCCAGATTGATATTTGAGTTGGAAGTTAAGTTGGCTGCAGCTCCAAACTTGATTTATGACCCAATATTAATAGTATTAATTCCCATTTCCTATATGCATATGCATGTATGTGTTTGTGTACTACATATACACCATATGCAAACATATAAAGTGCTGTCAAAACAGCTGTTGCTGTTTTAATAGGCGCCTTCACCCCTGACCCTAATAAGCAACAATTGATGAGCAGCATGCTGAAAAAACGCTGCTGAAATTAGCTATTTAATGACAGGTTTCAGGCATTGCGCTAATGCAGATGTAGATTAAGATTCCGATTGATTAATGATATACGTCTCTATGTGTACAGCCATTAAGTGAGCTGTGTTCTCTAATCAAATTTAGGTGTGATTAAATCGCAATTTTTAATTGGAAAACTAAAAGAAACAAATAGAAAAAAAACGACATGTAAATTGACATGATTTATATTGAATAGCGAACATATTAAAGTTTATGTATTATATGCAGTTAAAACTAATACTATTCAAATTGGACAGAGAAAGGCAAATTTGAACTGAGTCAGCGCCGATTGCGCTGCGTTGCATGTTGCATGTGCTCCGATTTGTTGCTCTTCTGATTACATCGATTTACACTTAAGTCAACACTTAAGCCAGTCGACAAATATAAGGAACAACAAGACTTATTAGCAACTGAACAATTGAACATAGTGCGTGTGTGTGTGTGTGTGTGTGTGTGTTTCTCTTAGAAAAGCACGCTAAGGCATATTTCAGTTTGATTATTACCATGTACTTGGCCATGTCGCCATCTTGGAATTGTCGCCAACTAAAAAAAGTTGTTTCTTAACTTGGTAACTTGACACTTTTTTTATTTTAAATTTACTGTTTTAACTTGTAAAATTCGGCTTACGAAAGTAAGTATTTTAATTATTCTTTCGCATTTTTTTGATTTATTTTTTAATTTTAAATGTTTAGTTTAATTAATCTGTTTTAGTTTTATATAATTTAATTTGCATCTTTCACTTTCTTAGTCTTTTTTAAAAACAATAAATAGACAAGTTGTATAGATACCCAAAAATATATAAATTTTTCGAAAAGTGTCAGTCTGTGGCAACATTGATTTTGAATTTTGGGAAACTAGTTTAACATTAATCTTGCTACATATATTTGAAATGTTTGTATGGCTGCAGGCACGATGTTAATTAGATGAGGAACACTTCGAATTGGAATTGCATTGAGGCTCGCCATTGGGTTGATACTCCTGGGATCTCGGAATAGATCATCGCGCCATGTGCTCAACTCAACTCTACTCAGCTTGGCTCAGCTCAGCCCAGCTCAGCTGAGCTCAGCTCATCACTTGGCCGGAGTTGCCTGTGGGCCTGGCTAAGAGACGCACCCAGTTAGCCAGCTAGCGAGTTAGCGAGGCAGCTCTGTGCTCTTGCAGAGATCGCAGTTAGCGTTTTGCCAATTATCGATGCAGGCCATGGATTGGCAGCAACTGGCAACTGCTGACTCGGGCACCCAGTTGCCAATTAGCCAGGTTTACAGTCTGTCTGCCTGTCTGCCTGTCTGCCTGCCTGCTTGACAACGATGTTTATACCCCTGTTTTTTTTTCTTTTTTTTAATTACAACTCGGCCAACTGCAGCCGCTTGCGAGAATTGCGTCGAGAGGCCGGCAAGACTAAGACTCAGTCTAAAACTGAAGCTAAAACTAAACTCAAACGCAACTCGATAATTGCAATGAATGAATGCCAAAAGCCAACAAACAATGCAACGCAAATGGGCCATTTAGTGCAGTCATTAGCATTTATAGCAGCCACACGTAGCACTAAAACAACAACGACAACAAACAGCAACAGCAGCAACAGCAACAACAACAACAACAACAACAAACAACGACTTCATCTATAAGTAGTGCTACATGCATCATTACTACAATTAAGTCAATATTTGCGCGCCGCAAACTGAGTTGTAAAGCGTCTTCTGCGTCTTCGTCTGTGTCCTCTTCCTCTTCGCCTTCTTCCTCTTCTTCGTGGTTGTCGCCAGTGGGTCTTGGGTCTGGGGATAAGCAATAGCTTGCCACGTATTAACACATTTTCATCGTTACACTGTGCAACACATGCGCGCTTCCAATTAATTGAATTCGACCAAATCGAAAACCGGCAAGAAAATTACAACAAACTCCAATCGAAAAAAGAACAACAAATAATTAGAAAGCGATCCTTTTTCTGTCTTGGGCGCTTCTTAAATTTAAAGTGAATATGGATGGCAAGTGGCATTTGTGCAATAAAACCAATACGATTAAAACAAGTTTGATTACTCTAATGGATACAGCTCGACCAGCTTTTAAATTCATAGACTTGGCGATCTTAGTCTGTTCAATATGAAAATACGCTTTGATCAACAAGATCAATATTCGCGAAACGGGCTGTTATCGGGCTGTTATCGAGTATCGATTAAATTAAATAAGCTTCCGCTGCTTGTGGCATAGGAAAACTTATTAGGCGTTCGCCAATTGACGCAGAACTCTTCCATCTCCGTAATATTGTAATAAATATTTCGTTTAAAATATATTTTCATGTTAATCAACAAAAGAAACAATCAAGTGACGCACAGAATGATATTGCTGTTGTTGTTGTTGTGGCTGTTGTTGTTGTTGTTGTTGCACAGTGTTACTTAATGGCTAAGCGCAGAAGCTTTTCATTTTTAGAAGTCTACACACATCGGAGAGAATGAGCATGATACAGCCAAAGAGAGAGGGGTGGAGGGGGAGGAGAGGGTAGGTGCAACAGAGAGGCGTGTATGTCTAAAAGTAGTCATCATTAAAATTCCTACAGTGACACACAGCAACTAAGCAGGCAGGCAGCCCAGCCAGCCAGCCAGCCTGCCAGCCAACCAACCAACTAACCAACCAGGCAGGCAGGCAGGCAGGCAGGCAGGCAGGCAACTCCATGTAAGACAGAGAAGACGCTGTTGTGCCAAGAATGGGGGAGATGCAAGTGCAGCTGCAACTGCAACTGCGACAATGGCCAACAAATCCCCAACTGGGCGGGCAGCTAAGCAAACACAATGTGGCCGCTGTGCTTGTTTCAATTTTCGTTAATTATGTTATGACAACCAGCAAGAAAAACGCTCTTGGGCACACCAAAGATTGCATACCCTTGCAGACTGGAGTCAATCTGCTGGCATTCAAATTGAACTCTGAATAATATTATGTTAATAAGCAAATCCTGTTTTACTCTCTGTTTGTTGGAGTGTATCAGAAATTGTAGCAAGTGTGTCTATCTTCAACTGCAACTTACTCGATTGCACTCGATTGTTTCTATGACAGCTATGCGATATTCTGGTCCGATCTGATATCTGATCGAGAGAGTATGCAAAAGTCCAACTTATGGACGGATGGGCATTTCTTCAGCCAATCGGATAATGATAATTATATATGGGATCGGAGACGTCTCCTTCAATGCGTTGCATATGTAGCGATAAAACTATAATAACCTCAACAAGTGTATACAAATCAAAAAGGCAGCAAAGGGGAATGAGGGCAAAGAAGAAGCAGCTGCCACTAGGTATGAATTGAAGCTTGCAACTTGCAACAGGGCCACATCTTAATGAGTGAACACAGCGACACCCAAGCAGGCAAACAGGCGACTGGCTCAGATTTATGGCCATACCACGGCACACACACGCACAAACAGAGAGAGAGAGAGAGGGGGTGGGGAGACCCTATCATCTAAACTACGAAATGCAAAAAGCCGTAAAACCCAAACGACAACTCAAGTCAAACAGCCCACGGCCACAGATCGCAAAGAGATCCGCGTGGGCGTTGAACGTTCTTTAGTTTAGTTTTCTTTTGCCACTAATTAGCAGCCAGTTGAATGCCGCACGTTGCGCATTGCAACATACACATAGATGTATGTATGTATGTATGTATGTATGTGAATATGTACATATGTATGTAGGTGGCACCGATCCTCAGGCATTGGGTCTGGCCAGAACCCCGATTTTACCTATTTAAGTGACAAGTAATGCTAATTACTGCATGTATCCCCGCACCCCGCACCAAGCACCTCCGCCGCCTTTCGCCATTTGGCGCAGACCGTTTGACGCACTCAATTGCAACAATGCAAGTCATTAGAATGTGTGTGTGTGTGTGCGCGTGTGTGTGTGTGTGTGTGTTGTTTCTTGGCAACACCATTAAAGTGACAGTGACACTAGCTGAAAGTGCATAATTGTTGATTAGTTAAGTATATATTATAATAAAATTATATATAGGATAAATATTATATTATAACAATTTTAACAAAAATAATAAAATGACCATCAAATTAGTTATGTATTTATTTCTTTTATTATTTCCGTATATTTTTAAATATGTTTTTAGGAATTTTATCAATTTCATTTGATATAATAAATCAACAATTTATTAATTACGACTTTAAAGTTGTTCCATTTTTTCAAGATGTTAAATTCGAGATTTTGTGAAATATTTAAAAGAAAATGTAATCTAAATAACAAATGAGATAACTCGCAATCTTTCAGACTAATTTGTAGTGCTATATTTAAATTTTTGTTTTTTCTTTGTAGATCGCAATATAAACAATGAAAGATTTGTACATGTTTGTTCGATATTTGTTATACACAATGTTTGTTTTTCAATTAATAACATTAAAATATTTTTGATATTCCTCGATTGGTATTTAGTCTGTGGCTAATAACAGGCAAATAACATTGTCGAAATGTGTCCAATGTATTTATGCAAGTATGTTAAGATGCTAAGATATATTAGTTTTGTTGTTATGCCAATTAATTAGGTATGTATGTATGTATGTATGAATGTATGTATGTATGTATGTGTTTTTAAATGAAACGGCAATCGTCAAAAGTCGAGTCTTTAATATATTTTTTAATTAACGCCTTTTTCTTAGCTGCTCGTTTGCTTTAATTTATTTATTATTGTATTTCTTTTGCAATTGCAATTGCAATTTGCTTTCTTTTAGTGCCTTTGGTGCTGCAACTGCGCCAAGTGCATTAATTGGTAATTAATAATTGCTGCCAGCAAATGCAATTAAAAAGCAAAGCGCACAATTAAATGATTGAGTGCTTGTCTGCTTGTTGTTGTTTTTTTATTATTACCCACTGTATGTGTGTGTGTGTGTGTGTGTATTTATAATTATAAATTGTATTTCCATGTTTATTTTTATTTATACTTATCTTTTTTTTCTTCTTTGCTGGCCTCTTATTCGATTAGTTTCACTGAACGGAGACAATTCGCGCTCTCATTAATTTTTCAACGTCACTAGAGGTCGGGCGTCACCTCCCCTTCCCCTGCCCCTTCCCCTTTTCCTCCCCCCTACCCACACCTCATCATGTGTGTGTGAGTGTATGTGTGTGTGTGTCTAATTTAAATAGAATAACAAACTAATTAGTGTTGATATTTTTTTCAACATTTGTTCAATTCTCTGTGGGCAATCACGATTCTCTATTTTTTGTTTTGTTTTTGTTATTATTATTTATATATGTATATTTTAATTGAATTGCCTTCGGCCTGTTGCGATCGCTTCGCAATTGATTTATTGTTAATAAAAATTTGCTGTTGCCTTGTTAAATGTAAATGTGCCGCGATCCAACTTGCATAAGTAATCAAAATGCTAAGCACCCAACCTAAAAGCAACAATAAACCGCCAACAATAACAGCAACAGCAACAGCAACAGCAAAAGCAACAACAACAGCAACAGCAACAGCAACAGCAACAAATAACAGCGCACTCGATTATAAAGTACAAAACACTGTGTCGAATAAAGTCGCAAGTTCTATGCTCTTTTTTTACGATAATAGCATATGTACTATATATAGGTAACGGTATTTATCGGAAATGTTGCTGAGCTTTTAGGCTAAGCCAACACACGCCCTGTTACGCTAATTGTGACAGGGTGACTCATGCTCAACTCCATTTGGGGTAATGAGCGCGAGCTTGAGCCTGAGCTGGGCAAAGCTGCCAGCTGTAATGCCACAACGGCATATCTCTAATTAGCATAGGGAGAAGCGATTGAAATAACCAGACAATTTAAATGGCAATGCGCGCAAACGCAAAACGATTGCGCACGAAAGAGTGTTATTAGAGCGAGAGAGCGAGCATGCACATAGTTACACACACACACACACACACACACACACACATATAGGTATGTATGCATGCATGTACAGATATCAGCGGCATGCCAATTAGCTGGCATGCTGTCAGCGTTGGCGTCAGCAGCGACGCCGGTGACAAGTTTCGATTTGAACTCAAAAAAACTTACACATTTCGGTCAATTGCGTTTATTTTTAATTATTTTCTGTGCGCTTTTTAAGTGCGTTGCTGTTGTTGTTGCTCTGCATTAAGTACTTGTCCCCAAATTAATCAAATTATTTGCTTTTTTGGCATGTAGAAAAAGAAAGAGTGAAAATGGGTGAGAAATGAGATCGCAGCTGACTTTTGAGTTACATCTGGATGTATATGCATACATACACACTTACACACATACATACACACACACACATGTGCATGTATGTAATTGATAATATTCCTCGGCGTTGGCGACGCTTTCTGATTGATCGACTGCTGTGGGCAGCAGCGTGTGTGTGTATGTGTGAGTGTGTGGAGAGTGTGTAAATGTAAATGTAAATGAATGAGTCTGAATCAGTGTGAATGAATGCTCGTTGCATTTGGCAGTCAGCCAACAACATATGTATGTGTTACACACACGTACACACAGACACAGATACAAATTAATACTAATCACTGCCACCGCCTCTTGATGGATGTGTCAAATTTGATGATTTGTGCTATTGACAAATGTATGTACATACAGATACACATGTACATCAATTTTGGGATCCAGGCTCTCCAATTTCTCACGCAGGGCTTCTGGTTTTTGCGTTTTAAGCCCGAATTCGAGTTTAAGCATGCTTGAGATTTAAACTAGAGATTATTATAACTAGGGGTTTATATTTATTCAGAGCATTGTCTTTAATACAGAAAATATGTCCGCTTCATGCGACTTATACTACGCGATTCAAGCGACCAAAAGCGACTGCCTAACACTACATGAAATTAGTTGAAGCATACCATCGAAGAAGATCTTAATCATAAGGAACTTACAATTACCGTTTCTCGCAGGCAACAACAGATTAAGGCTACAAAACGGGAATGCAAGCCAAGCTGCGGTGTACATAGGCAAATACAGTTATTTCCAACACAGATTAAATAGCTCAACATTTTTGCTAGAACTGACACAAAAATGGACAAGTAAATTCATAGAAATATAGATAGATATTTGCACAACTCTACGAATTTATAGTGCATTTCGCATGGATATTATGCAAGCATTCAGAAATATTTCCTGTTTTTTATGGTTTCTACAATCCATTTACAATAACACATTTTTAATGAATATCTATTTTGTTTCTTGTCTCTTTTTAGGTAAGTTTGTCGAACGTTTTCAACACACGTAAGTTCATCATTAGAAAGCACGCCAAGTGATGTATATATAGATATATAGAAAGCTCACCAGGTGTGGACAGTTGAGGAGTTGAGGAAGTAGCAAGAATCAAGGCTCAACTTTGTTGCTTGGCGTGCTCGTTAAGTGTTAATTGTAGCACTTGTGACATTTCCTTACGTCACGTATCTTGTCTGGGAAGCTTTAACGGTTTATTGTGCCAAAATGCTGTCGTAAATTCAACGACGAGAGATATAGAGACAGAGACAGACAGAGAGAGAGAGAGAGAGAGAGAGAAAATACTGGCACTGGCAGCAACGACAAAACTATATCAGCTATAACTCCGGTGGGCATTTTAATCAGCCAGCAAATGAACCTTGCGCATATTTTAAGGCTAATTAAGCCGCAAATTATGAGCCGCTTGTCAACGCGCTTTTCTACAGGCTTAAAAATTGCCTCCGCCTTTTTTTTAATTTTTTATTTTTATTTTGGTATTACGAACGTTCAAGGGCTTATGGCTTATGGCTTACAATTACTTAATACTGTTTATTGTTATTACTTTTTATCACAATTACTAATGCAACTATTTAGTTTTGCCACCCGTTGCAGCAATTTCCACTTAGATCTAGATAAAAGTAAAGAAGAGCGCTTTGGCTTATAATTTGTTTTACGAGTCTTGTGTCTAGATTGAGGTGCTTCAGTGTTGCCACCTTCACATTCAGTTGGATTCAGTTGGAATTTTGAACGATTTCCCCAACACTCCCAATTAGTTTTACGCATACTATTTGAACCTTGGCACCAGCACTTAATTTCTGGGGCTGTTGTTCTTCAGATTAATGTTGCTATTGGTATTTCGAGGCGTTTTCTTTTTATTCTATTTATTTTCTATTTTTCTTCAAAATTTCAAGATTCCAAAGGTTGTTTCTATATTTTGCAAGCTAAATTGAAGAAACTTGATCATTAACTGTCGTTTCGCTTCGGTCGTGGATTAGGCCGTCGAAGCCGACCGGATTGGACCACTATATCATATAGCTGCCATAGGAATATTTGATCTCGTGTGAAAGAAATTTGTATCAGCAAGATATCCAGGCTAAACTCTGAAAGATATTATTCTTAACTATTAATAATACTTCGAAATGCGCACTAAAAGTTCGATATCAACATATTAACTCTGATCTACAAAAAGATAGACAGACTTGCTCCTATTTCTGCTTATTGTTGGTTGTGTGTGTATCTGTGGGGCGTGTGAAATGTGTAAATTGTGCAGCTTTAGGCACATTTAGCTGGTAAGTTCAATTAAAAGTAATTAAATATCGACAACTACAACGACAACGACAACGACAACGACGAGAAGCACAACAAGGACAAACACGGGCAGAAGCTGGCAAATCAGAGAGACAATCGTTGGTGGCCAACACTTGGCTCCTCCTGCTCCTCCTGCCACATTCCCCCGTCCGTCCGTCCGTCCGTCCGTTCGTTCGTCCGTTCGTCTGTCCGTTCGCCTGCTGCGGACCCAAGAGGTGGGTCCATTAAATGCAACACTGACAAAATTAATTGCCATTTTTTCGCATTTGGCAGAGCAACAAACGAAAATGTCAAGAAGACGCAGACGCAGACGAAGACGAAGAAGAAGAAGAAGAAGAAGAAGAAGCCAGCGGACAAAGAGACGTTGGCAATGAGCAAAAAACGAGCAAAAATCAAACGAAAAATTATTCGCCAAGTATTTAAACTGATGTTGTGGGCTGTGCGGCGGATGGAGCGCTGGGGGGAGGGGTGGTGGCGTGTGCCAAGTGCTGCAGGGGGTAAGTGGAGGGGTGTGTGTGTGTGTGTATGCCTAGCGTCGCTTGCATTGCAAATTAGCAATTGCTGTCAGTGCGGCGGCAAAGCTGCTGCCAACAACTGAGCGGAAGTCGCCGCAAATTTGTGAAGGAAATGAGTTTGGCCTGACGCTGGAACTTGCAACCGATTTGAATTGAATCCATTTCCCAAACCCCAAGCACCCCGCTTACCCATCCCTCCTCACTCCCCCTCCGGCTGGCCATTCCATTTGGCTTCAATTGGTTTTTACAATTTGTCACTAAGCCGCAACGAGTAAGAGCGAAAGCGAGAGAAAGAGAGAGAGGGGGGAGAGAGAGAGACAAAGAGCAAGAACAGCTGTGCAGCATTGCATGCAACTTAACCAGAGAAGCGCATCACTTAGTCTTTGCATGCTCTACCACGTCCCAACTGGGAGTAGTTCAGTTGTCGAGCATTAACATTAACTATGACAAACTTGACCTTTGCTGATAGCTGAACGGGGCTTTCAATGAGTGCAAAATGGTCTTGTGAACATTTTTTCGACAGAAATAAACATATCTTAAATGATCTATGCGGAAGTCTTGACTTAATAATAATAAATCCAACACGAACTAGGAAATGGTTGGTCAAAGTATCCTTTTTCTGTTTTTTTTTAGTGGTTTAAAAATTGCAAAGACACCGAAAAATTGTCGCTAAACTGCCGAGAAATAATACATTTTTTTGTGTTTCATTCAAATGTATTAAAATTGATGTAATACTTTTACTTTTTGCAATTTACCTGCAAGAATGACGACTTGGCTTGCACGAAATACTCGTGTAAAAAGCACATCTCAAAGAACTGCAGAATCATTATTCATACATAATACTAGCAACACTGGTTGCACCCTCTCCCCATCCCAATCATCTTGGCGTGTGTGCTCTTTTTTCAGTGTTGGCAACGCTCTTTGCGTCGCTTACCATCTGCATAACACATTAGACCAACTATGTAACTATGCATGTGTGTCTGTGTGTGTGTGTGTGAGAGAGTGTGTGTGTGTGTGTGTGTGTGTGTGTGTGTGTGTGTGCGCATATGCTACTGCCCTTCTACAGTTGGTTTGCGTTTCTGGATGTGGTTCTTCTGCTGCTGTTGCTGCTGCTGCTGCTTGTTTTTTTACTAATGGACAACATGTTGCACGCTTGAAAGCGTTGCATGTTTTTGTTGTTGTCAACTGTATACTATCTATTGTTGTAAAAACAATAACAACAGCAGCAGCAGCAGCAGCAGCTCACATAAAAACATTATGTCTGAATCATGTTACAAAACAATTTAGCAAACAAACTGTCAAAAACATGACAACTTAAAGCGTTGCCTGAGACTCAGACACAGAGGTCGACAGCAGCAGCAGCAGCAGCAACAGTAGCAGCGGCGGCAGCGGCAGCGATTGTTGTTGCTGTTGTTGTAGCTGTTGATGTTGACGTTGATGAGTCGAGCACATTGTAAATGACATTTGAGAGTGCAAGAGAGTGTAGAGTGATGTGCGGAGAGCGGCAATGAGTGGGATTGTGGGAGAGATGTGCCCAGTTGAGTTGAGCTTTTGTGCCCCAAGTGCCAGCCTGCCAGCCTGCCTGCCAGCGTGACAAATTATATTTGTTAATTCCACTTTCGGTAGTCACACATGCACAGATTGCAGCCAACTCCCCCTCCCTCTCCCCTCCTCATTCTCATTCCCTCGTGCTGTGCACCCCCGTTGTGTGTGGTGGTCTCACATGCAAATGATTTGCGTAATTAAATCAAAGCGCAACCCTTGACGCATTACGAATCGTATTGTGGGTGATGATGGTGGTGCTAGTGCTGATGGATGGATGGTGGGGTTGCTATTGGCTTGAGCTCCACAAAAATTTCACACACACACGCACACATAGTACACATGTGGCCAAAGAGTTCGTTTTGGCCATAAATTCGAAGCTAAGCCATATCATTTTTGTAATGCCGTTTACAATGGACGCTAAGCTGGCAAACGCCCCAAGATCAAGCGTATCGCAGTTGCGACTTTGCATGCAATTAAGTGCAGCAAGCAGCCTGGCAACCCTTTTGGCAGCACGCAATGCCATTAAGCACGCACACACACACACACACACACACACATACACACACACACACGCATACATTTACATATATGTGTGTTTGTTTATATATGTACATACATATGCATGTATATACATAACTGCACATGATAATGTCATAAAATTAAATGGTCACACTTATTGTTGCCGTTGTCGCTGCTTTAATTAGAGCTTTTCCAGCCGCTGCCGGCAGCGAAGAAAATTTCCTTTCCTTATTCCATGACTGGGCTGGCTGACTGCCTGACTGGCTGGCAGCTATAAATATTATAATTATCAAAAAGTGCAGCCAGCAACGTCGTCCACATCCACCGTCGACGAGTAATCGTAATTGAGTTAATTAACACGCCACAAAACGCGCCAGGCGACTACCATGGAGCGGGATATACAACTATGTTTATATACACATACATACATAAGCCATAGAGAGCGAGAGAGAAAGAGAGAGAGAGAGAGAGAGAGGGAGAGAGAGAGAGAGAGAGAGAGGGAGAGCAGGCAGCGCAGCAGGCCTTTAACTGCCTGTACAAAATAGTAACAGAGCAGCAAAAGGCAGCAAATGTTAGAAGCGAGGACTCAACATGCAATTGTTCTTCTTCTTGCTATCGCTGCTATTGTCCGTCAAGTCTCCAGAATCGAATGCTCCCCTTTGGCCAATTTAACAGTGAGTGAGATTTACATAGATAAGTGCACAGAGCAGCGCATGTTAAAATTAACATTACATGCTTGATGAACGAAGATCGGAACATCGGAAGAATGTGACCAAAGCTTTGCAACATTTTCTATGTATACATACGACATTAGCAACAATTAAGTGATCGCATCAGCAACCAGGCCAAAACTTGCCAGGCAATTTTACTGATGACAAGGCTGCTAAACTGATGACTACCACTTGCCCAGCCTAAAACAACAATAACAATAACAAGCGAGACGACGACGATGACGACGACGAGATCATTAAAAGTCCAAAAGCAAAACAATTATGGAACTCATTGAAGCCAATTATTAATAAAAACAGCAGCAGCAGCAGCAGCAGCATCAGCAGCAGCAGCATGAGCAGCGACGAGGCGCAACAAGTGGCAAGTGGCCAACAGTAGCAGCAACAACAAACAACGGCAAAAACTGAAAGGCAACTGCAGCAAGAGCGACCTTCGTCTTCTTCCGAGTGTGTGGCACAGTAGCAAAAGCACAACAAGAGCCATGTGGCAAAAAGGGCAGCAACAAAAGCAACACAAGCATTATTAATGAAGCTGCAAAGGAATGCAGACAAAACGAACGAAGAACATCGAGAACAACGACAAAGAGGAGGAACTGGGCGTGGAGAGCGCACAACTTCACACATAAATGGGAGCAACATGTTGCCAATGATGCTGCTGCTGTTGCTGATGATGATGATGATGATGACGATGCTGATGATGACGATGGTGATGCTCGCTACTGGTAATACTGCTGATGTTGCTGGCAAATGCAGCGAGGGTGGCAACGCACGTTTCCAAAAGCAATGAACACCCAAATAAATCAAATAAATCGATCAGCAATTGTGCAAGTTTTAAGAATTGTGCAAGCACTTGAAAAAATCGTTGAGTATTTCTTTAATCTGAAAAAGATGTTTTTGTATTGCTTTTTAAATAATGAATTTAACCTACGGTGAAAAATGTACCTAATATTTGTAACTCTTGTGGTGCATCTCGCATATGCAACATGCTGTGCCACAGTCGTCGTCGTCGTCGTCGACGATGTCGCTGCGACAATTAAGTTTGTAAACTGCACATAAATGGCAGGGAAGATGTCGCCAGCCAAGCAACTTACGAGTATCATGGCCATGAGATGCTGCTTAATAATGTCATAAAAATTAGAACGGCGTATTAATTGGCAGGCCAGCAGCAACAGAGAGAAGAGCACAGAGAGCAACTGCAACTGGCAACTGGCAACTGCAATTGGAACTGCGTGTGGGAGCGCAACATGTTGCCTAGTTATTATTTTGTTGCTGTTGTTGTTGATATTGTTACTGTTGCTGCTGCTGCTGTTGTTTGCTTTTTGTTTTGCTGTTTTGCTGTTTTGTTGTTGCGCTGCAATTTCGCGCAAATAAAATAAATTGGCAGCCAATTAAGTGAACGTCGCTCAGTCACAGCATATCAGAACAAAAGCATAAAGGCAGCAAATTAAGTGGCTGGCGCAGGCAGCGAGCAGCAAGCAAACGAAAAGAATACGGAAAAAAATACATATATGAGCCAAAAGAAGAAGAAATGCATGCAATACTAGCCGCAAGGTGGTAGACGCTGCATATTGTGGAAGCAGACCAACCGCGAAAGGCAAATAAAGAAAAATAAATTTAATTAACAGCGTAAGCCTTTTTGAGTGCATTAGAGAGAGAGAGCGAGAGAGAGAGATGGCGAACTGCAAAGCTTAGATTAATAAATGTGAAACGCATGTTAACAGCAGCAACAGCAACAACAGCAACAATAACAGTAGCAGCTAAATCCATTCGCCAGCTGCGGCGTCAGTCAGTCAGTCAGTCTGTCAGTCAGTCAGTCAGTCAATTCGTCAGCGTTCGCTCAGTTAGTGAGCCAATTACACGACAAAATCTTATATGATCGTGCAAATTGTATTTTTATTGCCAATTATTTATTTATTTCGTTTAGCGGACGACGCAGCCGACAGCTAAAATGTTATGAGAGGCGCGTCGCCTCGCGTCGCGACGCTTCCGTTGAGAGCAGCATCATCGTTAACATACTCTGTTCACATTCGCGGTCCCATTTCGAATTGCTGCTCGCTGCTAACACAAATACAAATATATATTTATATATACATATATGAGTCTGTTATTGCTAAAATCTCTCCAACTACTAACGGCTAATTCAATTCAGTTTGAATTTTATTGCAGTTTATTGTTCATTTAACAGTGTATGCACGCAGTCGATTATGCTCGATTCTTCTAAAGCGTGTCAGCCTCTCTCTTCCGCTCTCTGCTTCATTCTTTCTCCCACGGCATTTGCGTACTGCTGTTGTTGTTGTCATTGGCGCTGTTGTCATTTAAAATTCAGAAATGATATTGAATTAATTGTCAATTTGTTGTTTGCCGTTGCTGGCGTTTTGTTGATTGTTTAGCAATCTTCATATTTATCTACGTAGATATGTACAAATATGCTTACATACTACGTACATATATATACACATTTGTTTTTTTTGTTGCATCAAAGCACTCGACGTTCATTCATTAATTATCGGCAACAATCTATATGCATATATTTTGTATTCAATGCAATTAAAAATAAAATTGTTGAGCAATCCACATTGCACACTTTTGCTTAGCTCTTTATTAAGCTGTTGTAATTGTGTGTTGTCGTCAATACGTTATTAACTTATGTATTTGCATTCAAATTATTGTCATTGCCACCCCCACCCCCCACGATCGCAAAAAAAACTAATTAAATACAACGGTTAACAGCGCATGCTGTTTGTTAATTGGCTTTGCTGTTAAATTTTAATGTTAATGTTAAGCAATCGCAACTGTTCACTTTTAACATGGCGCTGATTTTTTCAACTATTGTTTTTACGGTTTTTTTGTTGAATGGTTCAATAAATAAAAAAAGGAAAAAGATACGATAAATTGATATTGCAAATATTGATAAATGCAATTTATAAATCGACGGGGCCAAGCACAATACGCATATGATAATTTTTAATAAAAATTAAACGCAGATAGGACAGTAAATAATAAAAATTGCCTCACACAAAGTGCGGCGTAAATAACAGTCGCTTGCACTTGAGTAATTTCGCATAAAACATAGCCGAGTAGAAAGGATATTAATAAACCGACATAAACCACTCACACACACACACACACGGATATACGTACGCATACGCTAACATTTGTGTGCACATGGACAAGTGGCTGCCATTGCCAGTTGCTTGTTGTTGCTACGGCTGTTGCTGTTGCTGTTGCAGCGCCATCAAGTAAATCAGTGTCCAATGTGTAAATAATTTCCATTTGAATGAGCAATTGTGCATTTTTCATACACACACATATGCACACATACAGATATGCATATGCATTGGCTGCTGTTGGGCTTTTCATTTGCAGACGGGATGCGTCGACGTTTAAAGTCTCATGAAATTTTATTAAAATGAAGTAAATATGGTGTAAACGTGCTGATAAAACGGTTCGTGCTCAGCTACATAGAAGAAATGAATGGGCGGCAGCAGCAGCAGCACACGAACGTCGCGACGTCGACTGTGACGACAGTTGCCGCCCTCCTATGTCCCACTGTCCAGAGAGAGAGAAGAGAGAGAGAGAGAGAGAGAGAGAGAGAAATCGAGAGAGCAGTATAAGTGCCGGTGCAAAGGTTTAAGCGCAGCTTTTGTCTGTTAACAGAATGCGGTGTGACAAACTGGCGCTTAAAAGTAATCGATGTATATGTGTGTGTCTGTGTGTGTGCGTGTGTGTGTATGTGTGTGCAATTATTGATTATGGCAATTATTGATCAATGCGGTCAATGACTATACTAGCCAATTAGTGGTTAAGGCATGTATATACTTATATTTGCATATTTATAAATATATACTTCAATATTATACATTAGACCGTGCAACTATTGATTACCAGGTTCTGCTCTTGTTAAGTACCACATGCAATGTAACTCTTTTCTTCTTTCTATCTGTCTGTCTTTTTGTCTGTTTGTCTTTCTGCTGCTCGCATGCAGGCAGCGCATGCAAAAGTCGCCGCAGAGATGCGTTTTTGAGGCGGTGCAGCATAAAATCGCTTATGTAAATAGTCTCGCAAATATCGTATATCGTATGCAAGTGTGTGTGTGTGTGTGTGTGTGTATGCAGATGTACGTGCTTGTGGGCCATGCGTGTGTTGTGTAAATTGCAGTGCAGCTGTGTGTGCAGTTGCCGTCCATGTTGGAAACGGTTGCTCTGTTATTAATGATGTCGCAGCATGTCGAGAGTGAAAGAGAGAAGCACATTGTCCTTTGTCTTTGCGGCTGCTGTTGCTGCTGTTGTTGTTGTTAATTGTGAGAATGATGCCAGGCAGTTAACCGTTATTTAATGTGCGCTTGAGTAGAAGGGCTCCGAACTGACAATGTGTATGTAATTTTCATGCGGCTCGACAAATGTAATTAACTGTAATGAGTAGCGTTTGTGTGTGGTCAGTGTATCAATATTACATACAAATATATGCTCATACATATATACATATGCATGTGCATATGTGTGTGCGTGTGTGTGTGTGTATGGTTGTGTGTGTATGGTTGTTTGGTCAAGTGAACATTGCTTTTGTCAGTTGTTATTTTGTTGGCCAGTGTGGTTTTATCTGGGCTCGTCTTCAAACAAGCAAATTAAAATCATTATTGCCATCATCGTCAATGTTGGAGCATGCAACACAGCAAATACATGCATAAGTGTTGGCCAAACAACAATTGACACAAATACAACAGCTAACAATTTCAACAGCAACAACAACAAGTACAGCAATGAGAGTGCAAAAGAAAAGAACACAAAGTGCAATCAGTTTGCCTCTTCTTCTTCTCCTTCTTCTTCTGTCTATCTGTCTATTCAGTACCTGTTAATCGTGCTCACTCGTTCACTCTCACTCGCTTACTCGCTCAAGCAACGCACACTGTTTGTTTTAATTAGCTAACAGGAAAGCACAAGAATAAGCTAGTCTGCACTATATGTCTTACACTGAGCGAAATATGTGCACGAAATTAATTTGAATGTATCGAAATTAAAAAAAAAACAAATAAATTGAATCCTCTCCCAAGGGCTAGTTGAATGATATATTCTTAAATATACAAATAATTTGTTATTTGATTTTATTTATAAAAAATAGTGTTTAAGACAATCGGCAATTGTTGAAAGAATTTTTTAAAAAAGCTTAAGTTATTAATTTTTCGAAATCGTTTAGTGCCTAGTGCTGCGATAATTAAACGTGTGCATGATTTCTTACAGTGTACATAAGCCTTTGATAAACTATGGCCAGACATTTATCAAGCCTTTGTCGTACTATTAACAATAATCGTATCGGTAGACCGGATTTTGCTTTTACTTATTTATTTTATTTATGTATTTGTTACTGTTATTGCTATTGTTATTGTTATTGTTATTGATTTGCTTTTGGTTTTGGTTTTGCTTACGGCGTTGCCATCCCTGGTCAGTTGACAGTTTCAATTAGGCTTTAACACCAGCTAGCCTGCTAGATACCCATGGCTCATAACTTCAGTTGGCCATCTCCATTTGGGGCTTGGGGCGCTGTTAGCTCTCAAGTGGCTGGCAATTACGTTCAATTAACTTGGCCAACTTGGTAACGGATGCGAAGTTGCAGTTGCCAGTTGGCAGTTGCCAGTTGGCCAAATGCGTTCGCTCTCTGTAATTAAATGATGCTGCTTGGCCTGGCTAACTGCAGGCATGCCACCTAATCATAAGTGATACCAAAAGGAAATGCATCTCAAGGCACACACCTGCAGCTGCGAACTGTGAGCTGTTTGCTGTGAGCTGTTGGCTGTTAGCTGTTAGCTGTGAGCTGTTTTAGCCAAGTGAGCTCTGCGAGCCACTTAATTACGTTGATTCTTAGACGATTGCTTGCAATGGCAGTGGAAATGCCAATGCCAAAGCTGCAGTTGCATTCGCTTTTCTTTTCTTGTTCTCTCCCTCTCTCTCTCTCTCTCTCTCTCTCTCTCTCTCTCTCCCTCTATCTCTCTTCTTATTTACTTACTTGTTTTTTTTTTAGCTGGCAACGTCAACTTAATTAATTGTGCGTCCGGCCCGGGCGTGCGGCCGACTTTACTTGGTTTCCCTTTCCCTCTCTCTCTTCATCTCTCTCTCTCCCTCTCTTTCTGTTTGTCCGTGTTTTTTTCTTCTGATTTTGGCTAATGCGAGTGCAACTGGTTTTTGTGGCAGTGATCAGCAATCTGCGATCAGCGTTCGATTGATGCGATCGTTTGCAATTTCTATTTGAGCGTAAATTGCTAATTTTGTGGAAAACACATTAATTAGCGCAACTTAAGTGCGCCAAGTTGCAATCGAGTTGAAATGCCGCTTAAGCTGGCCATCCTCTTCGTCATCATCGTCAGCATCGTCAGCATCGTTATGATTCCCTGCAATTTGGTGAATGCACCATTTAATCAACTTGTTGCGGCACGTGCAAATTCAAGTGTTGTTCAAGTTGAACGCATTCACAGAAACACATCTACTTCGATAGAGCGGCTAATTAATGGCTGAAGCTCTGCCTAAATAGCTAAAATGCGATGCGGGAAAACAAAATTAAATGAAGTAATTAAAAATAAACCAATAAATTAGTGACTAAAATTGTGCCTAGTTTATTTAGTGCCGACACGGAAAAATAAAAAATAAAAAATTAAATTTATTAATAAGGAATTATTTAAATTCCTTCTTTGTTAGAAGTTGAAAACTGTCTAGAAATTATTGTAATTAGGCTCAAATAAAATCATAACTTTTTGAACATACCATGACTTTATTCACTTGTACATTTATTAATAAATATTAGTTCACTTACCCATATCTTATTTTTACTTATATTCGGGCGAAATTTAAAAGTTTCCACATTTTTGGCGTTCTGTGTACTATGCATGATAGGCACAATGTAAGCGAATGTTTTGTTTATTAAGCTCGGCTCGTTTGCTCACTTCAGCACACACACATATAAGGGAGAGAGAGAGAGAGAGAGAGAGAGAGATAGATAGAGAGAGAGAGAGAGAGAGCGCTCTCTGTGGATGTGGATAGTTTCATTAACTAATTAACGCCGCTTGACGTCCACTGCATTCGGCATTGTGAAGCAATTAAGCTCCGTTTGAAGTCAGCAGCGCCCAGCGTTTGCTCAAGCATTTGAACTTGTTTGTCGTTGAGCAGATGACAATGACTACGTGAACTGCAAACTAGAGCGTCAGCGTCGCAGTCGCTGCTGGCGTCCTTCTTCAGTAGCCAGCTGCGTCTGCGTCTGCGTCTGCGTCTGCGTCTGCGTTGCTTAGTCCATAAAAGCGCAATTTGTCGTAATTGTTTAAGCAGAAAGAAATAACAGCAAATGGCAGACTACAACACAATACATAAAACAACTTAATAAAAATTCCATTGACGTGTTGTATATCAGTTCAGTCTCAAGGAGGGCGGGGCTGGCACTGGGATGATAGCGGCGGCAGCTGAGTGAAAGAGAGCGGGCAAATAATAACAATGGGAATTGTCGCACAAATCAAAACGTTTTGGCGCAATGTGTCGCTGACAGAGCGATGGAGCGGGAGGAGTGGGGGTGGGTTTGGGTGTGGGGGTTGGTTGGTGTCAAGCATAAATCTCACTTAGATTCGCAGAAAGCAGAAAAGGAAAATCTGTACAAATAGATTAACAATAACAAGAGCAACAATAACAACAATAACAGCAACAGCAACAGCAAACAAATGCCCAGCCCAATACATAGATACATATGTTGCCACAATAATAAACACCGTATCAGCAACAACAAAAATAACAACAACAACCACAGCAACAGCAGCAAAGCGCATAAATCAAACAAGCAGTTCGACTGGGGGCTGCTGTCGATTCCGACTGCATATGGCAGCATTCGTGCTTCGTTGTTTTTTTTATTTCTCCATTTTTTGTTGTTAATGTTGTTGTTGTGGTTGTTGTTGTTAGTTATTGAGATTGAGTGAAATAACAATAACGTTCAACTGTCGATGGCCCTAGAACAGGCGTAAACACAAACACGACACTTACACAACTCGCACGCACACACACAGAGACACACACACACAACCCCACCACGCTTGAACACTATTTCCACAGACTTTGTTAACTATGCGGGCGACAAAATTGTCACTAAGTATTTGTTGCTATCAACTCTTATAAATGTCTAATGATTTCACAAATGCCTAAAAATATAATAATAATTATTGAGATATACATCCATTTAAATTATTAAATCCCCATGCGACAGAGAAAACGATTTCAGCCATTTTGTCGCCTGTTTAAAATGCATGTAGAATCGGTGACTGGTAACCAAAACATACACAAAACAAAAAAATAAAAACAAAGAACGGGAGTTTAGTAGAAGCTGCTGCGAGTGACATCGGAAATTGTCAAGTGCCAAAAAAGCTGCTTGCTCGGTGACAGAGTCACTGGGAGAGAAAGAGATGTCTATAGTCGCATCTCTCTTATATGGTAGTGTGTGTGAGTGTGTGCATTTGATTTTGATTGGTATTTATGGCAGTTCAAGTATACATTGAAAACACGAAGATTGGCAAATTGTTGTCGTTGTTGTTGTTGTTTTTGGCGCAGCACATGCTGCTGACGGGACGAAGCCAATGCTAAAGGGCAGCACACTGAACACTTGGTCTCTCCATAGTTAATTTAACAACAACAACAAAAACAATAGCAAAAACAACAACGAGGACATTCAGAACTGTTTAAATTGTAAACGCTGCTATTTAATTTTTCGTTCAGCCACTTAAAAGCTTGTTTTATGTCGCGCAACTTTGCCGGAACAAAAACAAAAGCTATATAAAATATGCAAAAATACCAAATGAATGTATGTGTAGAAAAACATAAAACATACAACATACAACATGGACCACGGCAATCGCAGCCGTGACATGACGCGACGTTGTGCGAGGAGTGTGGCGAGTTGGCTTATTCTTTGTCGCATAACATGTTTGGCGTTACGTTGCGAAGACCAACTCGCCTCTCTCTCTCTCTCTCTCTCTCTCTCTCCTCTCTCTCTCTTTCTCTCCGCGCGGATTCCCATCCCCACACTCGTCTGTCCATTGCGACTCCATTTCGTGCTTGGCTTTGCATAGCTTTGGTGACCATTCTCTCTTTCCCGCACTCTTCACTCTTCGCTCTTCGCTCTCCACTCTCCACTCTACAACTGTCCCGTGCCCTTTTTATGCCCGTGTTAAGACTTCGTTTGCATTTTTATGGCATAAAAATTAAAAATGAATTTTGTTTTTGTATTGTTTGCTTGTTGTTTTTTTGTTTTGTTGTTTTGCTGTTGTTGTTTTCTGGCCGACGTCTTGCTGTACTGTTTCTTTGTACCTTGTTATATATATTTTTGTGGCATTGTTTTAGTTTTTCATATTGCGCACTTGACGTTTTTTTCGCCTCTTTTGTTGCTCGTAATTTGGTTTTGTTTTAATTTTGTTTTGTATTGAGTCTCTTTTGTTTTGCATAAGTTTGGTGAACGTATTTTTTAATTTGTGCTCGGAAGCCTTGCATGGCCAAAGGACATTGAAATTGGACTTTGCTAGGTGTTTTTGAATAGTACGCCCGAGGGCAATGCGGCCTTAAAGCAATACTTAAACGTATATCGCATTAAGCATCGCTAAGCATAAATATTGGCCAATTGGCTGTGTGTATACACATGCATAATATAAGTACATATATACACATACATACATACATACATACATACGAACACACCTGGACACCAACATAGGCGTGTACAAAATTCAATATATTCATTTACATGAATACAATTCATAATTTACAATATGTTCAGCCCATTTTATTGTTAAAAGTATATTGATATTGAGCTGGGGACAGTGCGAGTCGCATAAAGTTAGGAAAACTTTAAATTCTCTGTTGATTTTGCTTGCCAAAGGTAATGTTTGCCCATATTCATTGTAATAGAGGCTTAACAGAGCTATCAAATAATAATAAAAAAATAGTATTTAGTGCAAGGTCAACTATTAGAATATCCAGTAAAGTTCCTTTGGTCAGAATAAGACATTTTAAGATGGGGAAAAAGTTCGCATTGCTTCATGAATGATGGAAATCAGATACATTTGTTAGGCAACGATGCTAAAGGATATGTTGGTCAGCAAAATGTAAAGAATTCTATATCAAATGAAATAAAAAAGCAGTCATGCATGGTGCTTGCCACCAAGTTATTATTATATATCTTCAAACCTATTTTACTGTCCCGATTTGTATATGCGTCTGCTCTGTAAAGTAGGCAATATAAATTTAAAATGCAAAGTTTCCAAAAGGACAACGTTCAAAATAGTTGTTATCTGTGCAACGCGTATATCGGCGATTGTTGCTTTTTTTTGGTGCAACCCTGGCAACCCTTAACCTTCTATAGAAATGGAAACATCAAATTGTTAATTTCGCCTCTTTGACTCTACTTTAAATTGAGATTGTGCTTTTCATATTTGTTATCTTGCAGAGAGTTTTCGTTTGAATTAATTAACGCTGCTTATTGACTGCAAGTGGCACGATTCAGTGATTCGTTAATGTGTATGCTTCTGTAGCCACAAAAATGCACATTTCAATATTAATATTTTTTTTATCACTCACATGATTATTTTCCATAATTTTGCCATAAATTTTCTCTTTGCTCGTTGCGTGCACAAATTTAATTTATGTGATTTTTGTTTGCGCCAATGCAAATTGACGTAACGCAACCCGCCAACCCGCCCAGACAGACAGACAGGTGTGGGGGGTGGGGGAGGCTGGTGACTGGTGGCAGGTTGGCAGCTCGGCAGGGGGCAGGGGACAGGGGACGGTGGCTCTGCACGCTCAGCACGTTTATTCGCACTTAATTCGCACTTTTTGACACCTTTCGCTGTCGGTCAGTTGCACGACGCAGCGCAAACCCAAAAGCCCAAAAACCAAAATAAACAGAAATGCGTTGCCCTTAAAAAGCCAACAACACTACCCCCCCCCCCCCCCCCCCCTGCTCGCTATTACCTGCCCCCAATCCATATGCAGGCTGTCAGCAACATAATGTGCAATGGCAAAAAGCGAACGACTCGAAAAATTATGCAAAATAAATTAATTACCAATTAAGGGTGAGCCACGCCGCCTTTTAAGGGGGTGAACGTGGGGTGGGGCTGGGCGCGGGGGAAGGCAGGGGGTTTTAGTCTGCAGCGACAGCAGGCCCTTCAAAAAACGCAGTCAAAAGTTGGGGCTCCCGATTTGCAGCTGTTGCAGGCATATGCAGAATTTTCTCTCGGGTTTTCGAGGGGTTGTTGTTGCCCAAAAAGGGGGTTGCTGTCTGTGTGTGTGTGATTGTGCGTGAGTGTGTGCGTGTGTCTGTGCGTGTGTGTGTGTGTGGCAAACAAGGGGCTGCCGTAACGCGTTTGTCACATGAGCCTCGGCCACTAATTAGTGTCATTAAATGCGCTCCACATGCTCGACATGCGACAACATTTGCAATACTTCAGCAATCCCCTTACCCCAACCACCACCCCCCACCCCACCCACTTCCCGCTGTGGCTATCGTCTACTTTTGTGGAGCGCATGCATAAAACATGACACAAAATTGCAACAGTCCACTTTTGTCGCCAAATAAAAAAACCATAAACATAACTGACCGCAAAATCAGCTCGGAAAATTTGTGAAAAACTGCACATGGAAGAGTGCTGGTGGTGTGACTGACTGGGAGAGGGTAGGGGGGGGGTGTAAAAAACTAGCGAGAGTTTCTTATAGCCGAAGTAACTTCCGTTAACTTGCGTGCAATCCTGTAATTTACCCCTCCCCCACCACTTGCACGCTCCACGCTCCGCTCAACGAGTCTCCGCGACCGCAATTGGGGTTAAAAAGGGTTTAAGCCAACATACATATATGTATATGTATCTGTGTATGTGTGTGTGTGTGTGTGTGTGTGTCTGCATAATTATGGAGTCGCAACCAAATACGAAAAGAAACAACCCCCCCACCCCTTTGGGCTGGTCAGGGGCTGGACGGCCTTCGCTTAGCAAACTAAACTGTGAAAAGCCCGCGGGAAATGTTACCAAAAAATAAAAATAGAAAATTAAAGGGGTTCTAAGTCTATGGGAATTACTGCTATGGAAATTTGAATATTGATTGGGTTTAATGAGCGCTCTGGTCGCGCAATTAGTGTGCCCCTCCCCCTCCCTTCCCCAACTGACCACCCCAGCTTAGCTGGCCCGGTCCGGCCAGGTATCGGTTGCGTTTCCGTTTGCGTTTGCCTCACTTCGCTGGCGACACAGGCGACACAGGCGACAAGGCTCGGAAACGGCAGCCTGCTGGGCAACCAGTGTTGACTAAGTAAAAAACAGGGGGTGGACGGGGCTGAGGGTGATTGCGGGTTTGAGCACATTCACGGTAACTCGACCAAAAAGAGATACTTAATGAAATATGTTGTTTTAGTTCAGTTAGTGTGCTATTGGAGCATACTTGATTAAGGAGGAGTAGTTATTTAAATGGCGAGAATAGCTTATTATAAATAATAAATATAATTGAACTCTACAAATTATTGATTATCCTAATTACACACAACACACACCTCGAAAAACAATTGATATTATAGATATTTCAATGCAGTTACAAATAATATTAATGACGACTTCAAATCGAAGAAATTCCCCAAATCAGCAGTTGCGTCTCGAGAATGGATGACACCAAATAGTTGAAATACTGCTTAATTCAAATCGTCTCATTGAAATGAAATTAAACAAAGCAGAAACGGAACGGAATTATGCCCAAATAATGTTGAATGTGTTGCAACAAAATGGAATGAAACAGGGGCTTCTTTTTTATATATACCATAGCCTAGGGAGTGGCAGACTTCTCCGTTCCCATTAGGTATATAAATTCTTGATCAGCCGAGTCTGTCTGTCTCAATTTTAAAGTGATGTTTTTGTGTACTTTTACGGAACACTATATCATATTGCTACCATTGGAATGATCGGTGGAAAGATGAGTTTTTGTATAAGACATTTTTTGTTGTTTACTCAGATATCATCATTAATAGACAGCAAATCATGAGAAGCCGACAACTATATTTAAATTTAATTTACGTGCATTTTATTATGCTCTTTAAGATTGGATAACGAATTGAAAACTAAATACAAATTGATCTGAAATGGTCTGGAATGATAGAAAAAACGCACCTAAAATCTAAAATTGAATTGAATGAAATCAAATGGAATGGAAATTAAACAAAATGAAAATGTGATTTGAGCAAGAACAAATCACGAGTTAAATCGTTGGGCGAATCTGCTCAAAACTCCGCCATGCACATTCACAATGCAATTCTGACGATGTTGGTGCGGAAAGCTGGGAAGGAGGAGGCTTGGTTTTGAATGTAATGCATAAATTAATTGATCGCCCACGCACAGCTCAAAACTATGAATGCCCAATGAATGGTCTGCTGCCGCCGAAAAAATTGGGCACCCACAACCCACAACCCCCAACCACAATCCACAATCCCCAACCAGCAACCCCAAACACCACCAAACCCTCGCACATAAGCTTTGGTGCCATTGAATTCCATTTGGCTATTCAATTTAGTCTAAACTAAAATAACAATGCAGTTTGCCATTGCTGGGGAAGGGGGCCGGGGTGTGTGTGTGTGTGTGTTTGTGTGTGCTATGCTGCTGACTTGTATCATTGTATCATTGGATTCGGGATAGGGCAAAAGCGGGCGTTGAATTTACATAAATTGATTTGATTGAATTTTTATGAGTGAGTTGTCCAATGCTTCGGAGAGCACTTGATGAGTTTTTGACACTGGCCACACACACCAAAATACACACACAAGCACAGACACAACAACTGCCACTCAATGTCTAATTAAAGTCATTGCCAGCAGCTGCAACAGCAGACCATGCAACAGTCGCAGACTCAACCACAGTCATCTCTCTCGCTCTCCCCCTCCCTTGCGCTCTCTCTCTCTCTCTCTCTCTCTCTCTCTGTGTGTGCCCCCAAGGCCGGGTCACAGTTGGCGCTACATGGAAACAAACAGCAGAAACAAACAACATCCACGATGGTGGCTTAATGCATTTGGCCATAGACGACGACGACGACGACGACGACAATTGACGCTTGGACCAGACAGCGTTACACATGAAGCATGCACCCAAAGAGGCAAGGCTGGAGCGGGTACGGGGCGTGGTTGGGCATTTTAGGGTTTCGGCCGGCAGCTGAAATTGGCAACAAACTAAGTATTTAGCGCTTTGGTTTTGGCCTGATTCGAGGCGGGCCATTGCATGCCACATGCCACAGGCCGTCAACTAGAGATGGTCAATGGCTTAAGAGTAAAATTCGAATAATTCAAACAAGGCTTAAACTATAAAAAAAATTATAAACTATAAAAATTTTAATTGAAGATACAAATAATGTATATTCTTCTATCGATGTTTCCAATTGGAACTCACAATTTCTCGACTTGTTGAGTGGACTTAGTTCGTGTCACGAATAAAGCACGACACGCCCTCAACTCTACACACAAAAGTTGTTCGTTTCGTTTCATTCTATGTTCTTCTGTTGCCAATTTGTCATAAATCTCTTTATTTAAAATTGTTGGTGGCTTTTCGGCGTTATGCTTGCATTGATTTGTGTGCATTGATTTGTTGTAATGCTGTTGTTGTTGTTGTTGATACACTGCTGACCATTGACAGAGGCCTTGGCCATGCATTGTTATCGTTATCGAGCTACTGCAGGCAACAATTTGCAGCGACAAATAAAGCAAAAGTGACATCAATTGGATGACAGTTATAACGGTTGCGCTTCGCTGGAGAATACCCTACAAAAAAAAGAAGAAAAAAATATGATATTCAGCAGGAATGTTGTCATAAGTTTTTGTACAATTTTTGAAAACAGTTCGAAATTGCTATTACAAATCAGATTTATTTCTGAATTCAAACCACTGCTCAAATTGCAAAAAAATAAAAATAAAAGCATTCAAAGTACATGAAATGCCTACCTGTAACCTGCCTCCTGTGAGGTTTGAACTCACGACCCCTGGTTTACGAGACCAGTGCTCTACCACTGAGCTAAAGAGGCAATTTGCCAACTCATCAATAGTTAGCTCAGTTATGACAAGGACCGACGCTCCCGCCCCAAATACGACCGAACAGTAACAAAAAGATTAGTCGTCAACAGCGATCGAAGCTTGTGTTTCGCAAAAAATAGCACGTAACGGAAGTGCTGCTGAATCGACACGTCGACAGCTTGATCGTGCCAAGGTCACCGCTTTCGCTGACTGTCGTTGAGATTTTGTTTGTGCCAGCAGCGGTGGCAACGGCTCGTTGGTCTAGTGGTATGATTCTCGCTTCGGGTGCGAGAGGTCCCGGGTTCAACTCCCGGACGAGCCCTACTTTTGTTTTGTTGTTTTGCTTTATTGGTGTGCCTAACACTTTTCTTTTTAATATTATCTAAAATTTCATTTGGCCGTTTTGCAAGCACTTTGTCAAATATGCGCATGCAACGGGCTCGCGTGAAATTTTCCACAGTAAAAATATTAATATATGCTGCGCACAAGAGTATGCTATATTAAAAATATGAAGGTTAATGCCAAACGCCGCCGTGTCTGAATGGGATTAGACAGCACTGTTAGCCTACTTACAGCTGCTCAGTGCCGTTATGTTCCCTCTGAAACATAGATCAACATTGGAGCATCTTTTATTGTGTTTTGTTTAATATCGTTGGACATGGTTTACTATATTAATTTCGACGCTGGATATGACAGCGATGACGATGCTCTAGACTTGAGCGCCGCTAACCGCTTTATTGTGCCCGTAGTACCGCATTACATGCCTACGTACGGCAATGTTCATCAAAACAACAACAACAACATTATTCGTAACCGCTTCATTGTGCCTCTAATACCGCCGCCGTTCGATCATATCGATAGCAACAGCAACAACAACATGAACAACAGCATGAGCAACAACAAAAAGATCATCAACAGCCTCAACAAGATCAACCCGAAACCGCCATCGGCTTATGAAATCTACTTTGCCTCGATTAGCCATCCCAATGTACACACACACACACACACACACACACACACACACGCAAACTAAACAAAACAAAACTAATCAGTCTCTCTCTCTCTATCTCTCTTTCTCGGTCTCTTTCGCTCGGCAGATGATGACTATGGATATAACCAAATCTGAACCCGGACTTGTCGGGCTTTCATCCAATCAGCAACAGCAGCAGTCAGCACAGCAGCAGCAACAACAGCAACAGCAGCAACAACAACAACAGGCAGCAAACATGAACAACAACGGGCAGAACAACAACGGCAACAACAACAACAACAATGGCCTCAGCAATGGCAATTCGGTGAACAGCAACAACAACAACAACAATAATAATAATAGCAACGTGCAGAACATTGCCGCTGCGGCGAACAACAATAACAACAACAACAACAATGGGAGCCAACTATGCGCCGGCTGTGGCAAGCACATCCAGGACCGTTATCTGTTGCGCGCCCTGGACATGCTGTGGCACGAAGACTGCCTAAAGTGCGGCTGCTGTGATTGCCGCCTCGGCGAGGTCGGCTCCACGCTCTACACCAAGGGCAATTTGATGCTCTGCAAGCGTGACTACTTGAGGTGAGAGAGAGAGACAGAGACACAGAGAGAGAGAGAGAGAGAGAGAGAGAGAGAGAGAGAGAGAGAGAGAGAGAGTGAGAGTGAGAGAGTAAAATGCAATTCTTTATTCTCTTGCAGATTGTTTGGTAATACGGGCTACTGTGCCGCCTGCAGCAAAGTCATTCCAGCCTTCGAGATGGTGATGCGTGCTCGCACCAATGTTTATCACCTGGAGTGCTTTGCATGCCAGCAATGCAATCATAGGTGAGCTATCAATATATATTTACATATATACACACCTGGACAGTAAAATAGGTGTGAAGACAATAACTTGACCAACATATCCTTTAGCATCGTTGCCAAACAAACCTATCTGATTTTCATCATTCATGAAGCAATGCAAACTTTTTCCCCATCTTAAAATGTCTTATTCTGACCAAATGAACTTTACTGGATATTCTAATAGCTGACCTTGCACTAAATACTATTTGTTTTATTATTATTTGATAGCTCTGTTAAGCCTCTTTGAATATAGTCGAAACCTCTCATCTATTTCACTGTCCCCAGCTCAAAATGGACTTTTAAAATTGGAATGTGCCCAACAATTTGACCATACGCTATCTAAAGTCAGATACTTTCCATTTTCGTTAAGAAACTATGTCGCCATACTAATAGATGAATATATTGAATTTTGGACATAATATCCACACTTCTTCAAGCCTATTTTAATGTTCAGCTGTGTACATATCTGTATATGCACATACGAAAGAAGTTGTGCAAAAGTGGGGGGCCGACAGAAGAAAGCATCTTCGACCCCATAAAGTAAATATATCCGAGGCGATCTAGCCATGTGTGTCTGTCTGTCTTTCCGTCCGTCCGTCTGAATGAACAAATGCATCTCGCAGACTATCCGAGCTATATAATATAAGTTCTCGTATATCGCGCGCATATCGGGTAAACATTATTTTATCGATAACTTTGTCCGTTTGGCGAATATCAACATAATTCAGTTTTTGATGGCAATAAAATTTAATTTAATGGTATAGCTTTCCAGTTGATACATGATATAACTTGACATAGTATTTATTAATTGTGAAAATTTCATCAAGATCGAATAATAGACAGGCTCAAGAAATCACCTGCCACATTTGCTAATTTTAGCGCACATTTTACCTCCGTTTTATCTCCTCCCCCGTCATCTACAAAAACTCACATAAAATACTTATGTATTTTTATAGGCCATTTGCCTATCAGCAGCTCCACAAAATTCACACACCCTCGCCAAAGAAATCCCTTTTTAATCTTTGGCCAATATACAAAGCCAAAATGGCACTTGGAATTTTATTATTATGCAGCACAGAAACATCAGCAATAACAGCAACAAATTGGCATCATTTACAAGTTTGTTTTCTTACAGAGACAGAGTCAGACACGGAGCACGGAGACAGGGGTTTGGTTTGCCAGCGGGGCCAGGAGCGGGGGTCGGGCGGGGGCAGTCAACCCCTTTGAGTGTCGTTGAGTTTCTATGAAAACCGCATAAATTTCGTTGGCATATTTGATTCTCGAAACCCTTTTGGGTGCCATCAACTAGTCATCGACACGGCCATCTACATATGTATGCATGTATGCATGTGTGTGTGTGTGTGTGTGTGTGTGTGTATATCTTATGGATATGCTGCTCATGTGCAATGAGGCCAACTGCTTGTTTCACAAATTTATTGCATTTGGGCAATTCGCGAAATGTCACTCTAGAGAGTTTTTAAAGTGCGTACACCTCGGGCCTGGTCAACAGTTTCTTTTTTTCTGTTTTGTTTCTTTTCTTTTGTGCCGTTTGCCGTTTGCATCAATAATGCGGCCACACATATGCCGGCGTCTCAGCCCCAGCCAATTTGTGCCCCTGCCCGCGCTGTCTACATTCTCGATTGGAGTTGCTCGTGCAACGAATCGCATTAAATATTAAAAATGCCGCCACACGGCATTGCCGTACAAAAATATTGAAATAAATGTTACAACATATTGGCACATTGTCCAAATTGTGCTCGTTGCCATCCAGTTCCAGTTCCAGTTCCACTTCCACTTCCAGTTTCAGTTCCACTTCCAGTTCCATACAATTGAGTTGATTTTATCCGACTGTTTGCAAATGCAATCCATGATGCCTTTGTTTTGCATTGTCGAAAATTGACATTAAAAATGTAACGAAATAAAAATTCAAGGGAGAGGTGGCTTGGGCCGTGGCACGTGCACCCAGCTGCATCGAGGCTCAAGTGTTTCGATGCCAGGAATATGCACCTAGCTCGATTCAAATCCAATTGAAATGAAGAGCATTTTTAACAGTTGCCTGTTAACATTAACATTCAGCTGGCCACTGTCCGTTCAAAATCTGATGATATTGCTTAATATAAGTTGTATGCAATGTAATTGTATTTATTGCGTGTAAATCTAGAATTCTTTTTTCCAATGCTAGCATTATACAAATGTTTAGAGTCTGCGCTTATCAACTAAATTACGAATTTAGGTGGCTGTTGTTATATATACATATGAACTATTGCTGTTGTTGTATTTATTATGTTAACGATCAGTTGACTCATCTGTTAACAGCTTTGTTTGTGTACAATAAATTGGATGTGACACCACCCGCAATGCACACTAAATATGTGATATTGTTTTGTAATGCAATTAATAAAAAATAAATAATATAGTGCATAGTTTCATAATTGCCCACATTTTTCTCTACTCTTCCTCTTCAAGCTGGTGATCAGACCAATGGTATCAATCGATATCGATATCATATGTTAAGTACATAGTTGCATGTTAAATTACATATGTTATGTTACATTACAATCTGAGTACTACCCCACTAGTGGCCTGCTACAATACATTTGTCCAATGTTTAACGAAATTTATTTGATTTTGTATGTTAAATTTCTGGTTTGTGAATTATATATTATAATTCTTGAGCATTACTTCTATTCTATTAGATACAGACAATATCAGTTTGCAGAAATATATTTGAATGGGATTGATTTGACCACTAAATGAAACCACAAGTTATGATGAATGTTTTCGGATCATTGTCCTGCTTAAATTTTTATATAAGGCGCATATTTTCGTCAACAAATGGCAACATAACATAACATTCTCCAACATATCTTTGTGTACAAATTTATCCAAAACACCGTCAATTCGATGCATCGGGCATATGTCGTGCCACGAAAAGTATCCCCAAACCCAAAATATATTCTCTATTCAGCATTGTAGTGCTGGGCTCGACCTATCTAATATTACGTGAGAGCTCCATAAAGCCTCTATTGCAAGGATAATGTTTAAATGACACCTTTTGAAAATATAACCATTTTATGCAATACACACCCATTTCACTGTCCAGCACAATTTGCACTTTTGACCAAAACAATTTAACCGTTAAATTTGGGTATTTTATTGTGAAAATTCACAAGTGAGTCAACTTAGGTGCCTGTCAGGTTATTTTTAAGAGTTGTCTGTTGGCAGACTCTTAAATTCGGCGTGCTGCTGCAATAAAGAGTCCGCCGCTCTTTGAACCCGTTGGAGCATATGTGTTTTTGTGCTCCTTGCACCTCATTCCACAAAAGCTTTCGGGCTCTTGCAGTAATGTGTACGTGGCTCTAACGTAAATAAATTCAATTATCAAAAAAGTCATTGAGCCGTGGCCGCATGGCCAGCGGGTAGTCTGCAATGTCCACGCAACCACGCACAACTCACCGCCAACCCCAACCCCAAACATCCCCTTATCAAGTCAGCTCCCAAAGTTGTTGTTGGTCGCGCAATTCACATTTAATATGCGGGCCTTCACTTGCCACATTATGAACCAGCAGCGGCAACAACAAAATGTCGCTTTGCACTTTTTTCTCATCTGTATTTGTGTAAACCAAAGTGCATCAAATTTTTGCTGTTTGGTTTTTTTGCTGTTGTTTATTTTTATTTGTTATTTGTAAGCTGTTGCTGAAAAGTTTGCATAATTTCCTGCTGCCAGCATCGACGACGTCGTTAGTTGAGTGGCAGCTGTGGCAGCGCGGGCAGTTGGAGTAGAAGCGGTAAACACGGCGCAAAGTTTGACAGTGAATCTTTCGTTTCGGCAAGGAGAAAGAGCGAAGAGTGAGTGAGAAAGAAAGACGGCGAATAAGAGAGAGGGAGAGAGGAAGAGAAAAAAGCAGCGTGCGCCATTTTAACAATTTTTGTATTTCCTGTTGGCATTTTGTTGGTGGTCTTCGCTTGCCCGGATGTATGATTCCTGCACACACACTTGTACCCACACACACACACACACACACACACACACACACACACACATGTGTGTGATGGTGTGCATGATGTCACAGGTGCGTTCAATGCCATGGCTAAAAAATGTTGTTTTTGCTGTTCATTTGTATACATTGTTGACTCAGCCGTTTTTTGTTGTTTTGGTAGATAAACGAAGCGTAGACGACAAGAGCACCAACGTGCCACGCCCACACAGCCCACATACAGAAACCTATACGTATACATATGGTAGAGTCAGTCCGTCAATCGATTTGCTGCAACGCCAGCAGCCAAAAAGAAAATGAAACAAAACCAAAAAAAGTTGACGTAAATCAAAAGCCAAATTTCGTATCCGCTGTAAGTCTGCTGTAAGCTGCTTTACCCAGACTCCCTCACTGCCCCATTCTGGCCAGATGGGGTACATGTACTTGTCAAACATTAAAATGATGCACTGCAACACATCGAGTAATGCTAAAACAGGCAACAAGCTGGGCACTCTAGTTCCTTATAGCAAGATGCAATAAATATATACACATGTATATGGAGACTAGGTTCTGATTGCGATTTATATATTTGAGCACTTTTTATAAGTAATTGAATATTACAAAAATGAAAATTTTTATGGTCTGCGGTCGTCGAAAACAGTTCTTTAATATTTCTCAAAAATTTATCCATTTTTTATGCTGAAAATATGGTATTTCACAAAGTTAAATATAAGAATAAATATAAATTTTAGGAAAATGTGCTCTACTCTAAAAAGCTTAAAATATAGAAGCTTTGTACTTGTTCTCAATGTGGTTATTATAATCATACTCGGATTTATTAGGTGTAGTTAGCGACAGTTTGGTGAATTTTGACATTTCTAAGTGCAACGATGCAAATATTCTATGCAAATAATCGAAACCATTTTTCCTTGCAGCAGAAAATTATACTCAATTCCTTGGGTTAGAGTATTCAATTGGTCGTAGGCTTGTTACTACCTTCACTCAGCCTTGTTTGGGTTGTAATTCGAGCTGTTGTGTGCTGAATGTTGGGCAACTGTTGCGGAGACACCGCCCTCCTCCTTCCCCTCCCCCTCCCGCTTTCCTCCTAGATGCAACTTCACAGTTGCGTTCCAACATCACTCTCCACACTGACTCTTGTTCCTGTACAGGTGCTAACATAAATATTTTGACAAAGGGCTTCATGTAGCACACACACACACACACACACACACACACACACACACACACACACACACACACACACACACACACACACACACACACAGACACACACACAGAGTTTCTCGACCGAAAACGGGCGACTTTATTTGCAACTGGCTGAATGCACACTGCATTTCACTGGGGCGGAACTTGTTGTACTCCTGTATTCCATGACACCCCCTACTTCCCAACTCAAATCCCTTAATTCTGTTGGACCTTTCGCAGCAGCAGCAGCAACAGCAACAGCAACAGCAGCAGTAGCAGCAGCAATTCTCAATTTCAGATCTGTGGTGCACTTCCGCCTGTTGCCTCGTGACATTTTCAAATGCTTATCTGACTTCCTTTTGAGCCGTCATCATTCAGATTCTGGTTCTCAAACCGCTCGTCAAAAACAATCGCTGTTGCTGTTGCCGTTGTCCTGCTTCCTTGCTTACTGGCTTGTGTCCTTGTGCTTCTGTCCTTCAGGCTTGTCTTCGTCTGCTCTTTTGTTTCAGCCAACTCAGTTCCTGGGCATTCACCATTCACCGTTAACCGCTGTCAATTGCCATCTTTGTGCTGTCAGTCGCTTACAGGCTTAAGCATGTGGAAAAATCGTTTCCAGTTGGTTCCTGTTCAACTTGAGAGTAACTTCCAGCTTCCTTCTACCTGGCAAAACTCCTTTGCCTTCAAGAATGATATTATGCTGGAAATCTGAAGAAAACAGTTCAAGAATGAGACTAACCTTATACTTGATATCTTTATTCATATTCAATGGGTGTGATAATACTACCGATAATGGAAACACTCTCTTCAATTTATATTACTTGTATTCTTTACATTCTTTATTATGCCTAATGATCCTCTTGGGAGAGTTATAAACTTCAATTGCCATTTGATTCGTGTCAAGTCCTTGCTAAAACTAGTTCAAATCATTTCTCTTGCTTTCAGATTCTGCGTTGGCGATCGTTTCTACCTATGCGAGAATAAGATACTCTGCGAATACGATTACGAGGAGCGTCTGGTGTTCGCCTCGATGGCCAATCATCCGATGCTGAAGCGTCATGTCTCGTCTCTGGGCCAGGGGTCACCAACTGGGGCTGCGGGCGCCGCTGGCGCTGCTGGCGGATTGCTGGGCGGTGGGCCAGTGGGCGTTACTGGCGGCGCAAATGTAAATGGCGGCACTGGCATTATAAATGGGCCCCGCACACCGGGCGACCACAATAACAACAACAATGGACCGCAAACGCCCACTGGAGGTGGCGGCGGCTCACCATTTGCGGCCGCCGCAGCGGCAGCTGCTGCCGCGCACATGAAGAATCAGCTGGGGGCGTCCAGCTAAAATAAAGCCATGGGCATGAGCGGCAGCAGCGGCGGTAGCAGCAGCTCTGGTCAGCAGTTCTATGGAGCCGCCGGCTTTGGTCTGCACCATCATCATCAGCAGCAGCAGCAGCAGCAGCAGCATCAACAACATCAACAGCATCAACAGCAGCAACAACAACATCAACAGCAGCAACAACATCATCAGCAACAGCAGCAGCCGCAGCCGCAGCAGCAGCAGCACCAGCACCAGCAGCAGTTCATGGGCTTGGGCTTAGGCTTGGGAGTGGGGATGGGCGTGGGCGTGGGTGGCGTTGGGGGTGGCGGAGGCGGAGGCGTTGGCAGCATGGGTAGCAGCTGCAAGCGCTACCAAAGAAAGTTCTACAATCGCAACTAAATAGCCCAAATGCACTCAATGAATACACTATAGCTTGATATATGGAAATACACAGCATATATCGATATATATTTATAATATTCATATAAACCATAAAATGTTCGTTTTGCTTTGACTGAGTTGAAGTTTCATAGTTTTAATTAGTTTGGCTTTTTTTCTAGCTACCTACTATAAGAGTATGTATATTCTCCATAATATATTTACGTCCTATCTGCAGTTTTGGACGCGTCGATTAATTTTTCTTTGTATCACCATGATTTTTAACATTGAAGTGACAATATGCATAAGTTTTAATTATTACAAAACAAAAACAAAACAAAAAAAGAAGAAAACTGTTTTTATTCTGATTTATTGTTCCCTTAAGCTCTGTAAATATTTTGAGTGCAGCTTGTGCTAAAAAGAATGTAATGTATTTAGTTATCACAAATATGAAAAACAAAACTGTTAAGCCGTTAATATAATATATATATACTTTATATATATATATATACTTTTTTTCTGTAAATTTTTAAGTCGCAGCACCGCTCTATGTACGGGATATACATAGACATGTATACATTTTTTTAAAATATCTTTTACGCTCGAAGCGTGCGGTGCCAAAACAACTCAAAGCAGTGCCAAAAAAAAAATAATAATAAAAATAATAATTAATAAACAAAGAAAGAACGAAACAAGAAAACGTCAAAAACACTTATTAACGGCATAAAAACTATTTTAAATGGTTTTAAATATTTATTTTGCTATTATTATTTAGAAATTAAAAAAAGAGAGTACAATCAAGCTTCTCTATGACGAATTTAAGTACATTGTACTTATGACAACTGTGCCGCATTTGACGCATCGTTGCTCTACTCAATGTGTCATCAGACTTTGATGTTTTTCAACACGATATTCGAATTGCTGTTGAATGTTTTTGTTTCTGAAGAAATATGCTCTAGCTAATGAATGCTCTGAATCGAATTACTTAGTTGATTCTCAAAACAAAATCTCATTGCGGCTTCCAATATCTTTCAGGAGTTGTTTCGAGTTCGTTATAGATAAGTTTGACTGTTCAAATTGAAAGAAATTTGTTGAAAATCCCCACCGACCATTTTTATTTTTATTTTTTTATATTTTTTAATTTTTATTATATTTATGTATTGTTTGGTTTGGAACTTCATTTCGATATAAAGGCCGCCAGATGTAAAATAAGCTGAGAAATTGGCTTTTTATTTAATGTGTAAATATTTAAAATATTTATATTTTCTATATGTGTACTACAACTTATTTTTCACGTTCATTTTGAAGTCTGTTAGAGCCACATTGTTGATTATTATTTAAGTTTAGTTAGTGCGAGGCTAAAAGATTGCAACAAATCGACATTTTTTTTTACTTAATGGAAAAATATGCTAAATACAAAATATAAATATAATACAGAAGTTAAAGTTAAAGAAGCCTTGGAGTAAGTATAACAAATGAAGTAAATAAAGGCTAGACTATGCAAGTGTAATGATTATAAGAAAATATTAAGTAAAATATGATATGTGTATAAACTAACAAAATATATATGAGAAAACCGCAAAACGAAACAAACGCAAACAAAACTAGTTACAATATAAATGTATTTATTAATATGATATAAATCAATTTTTTTTTATTATTATAAATATTCAATATGCATATTTAATTGTCAGCAACTCATGCGATTCCATATAATCTATAAATACTTGAAAACTAAGTGTTAAATTAAAAATGAGAAATCTAAAAAAAAAAAACGTAAACTAGTAAAAATATTTACGTATTAATAAAAAAAATATATATCCAAAATAATTAAAACAATTTGTAAGCCGTAAGCGAAATGCAAAAGCAGTGAAAAGAATAACCAAAGTGTGTATAAGCAAAAAGCAAAAAAAAAATCAAAAAAAAAACTTATTCAATAAATATGCATTAAATACTTATATATACACAATACTACCTACATGTTAAATAAATGTAAACTGCATAAGCGAAGTTTTTTTTAATGCGCAACGTCAAGAATCAAAAGTATCTAAAATATAAGTTACACATACAATGATATAGGACCGTATTGAATGAAAAATGTACGCCGCGTTGCGTTTAATTTTAGAATAATGCAAAACAAAGAAATCAAAACTGACAAAATACAAAAAAAAAAATACAAAAAAAAACACAAGTTTTAAAAAAGAAAACCAAAACAAAAATAAAAATAAATGTAATTAACAAACATTGAAAACAGTTGAATTTTTTTTTGGTTGGGTTAAACTACAATTGAATTTGAAGACAAAATTGATTAAATTATGAGACTGATTCCACTATGCTCAAAACTTCGTAGACTCTCACTCTTTACAGTTCGCGGTTCCATTATGACCAAATTACCACTTGATTTCAAAACCCTGATCGCCTAATTTTTATTTTTGTCTTTGCGAAATTATAAATAAAACAATTAGTTCAAATATAAGACACTTCTCGGCAAACCACCCAATAACTGAGGGACCAATTTAAAAATGAAACGGATTTCATTCCTTATTTTTCTTTCAATAAATTATAATAAATTAGAAAAAATAAATTTAACTATAACCGTATTTTAAGAATGTAAGACATGATTATAGTGGAACCAGGCCATAAGCCAAATAAAATTCGAGCTGAACTCGCTTCAAGAAAAACTACTAATAAAAGTAAAATTGATATGGAGGAGCAAATCATTCGATTAATGGTTGATCAATTTTTGGCTTGCTTTTTAAAGCTATAATCATTTGCTGCAAAATGGAGCTTGGCGTGAATTTAGCTAGTTGCCTGCACTTAAATGTGCAGCTGGATTTGGTATTGTTCTTATTGCTATTGTTGTTTATTGTTGGTTGCTGCTGATGCCAGCGCTGTCAATTGGCATTTTGCTTTGCATGCTCGTGCTTGACATTTGTTGACTCTTTCGCTTTGACAGCCATTAATCACGGCATTGTTGTTGCCAATTTCAAATCCACACGCAGACACACAGACATTGGAAGGAGGGGGTTGTGTTGGCCCGGGGGTTGTCTGATAAATGATGCTTCATATTTTGGAGCTGGCTGCAATTGAAATAATAAAACGGTTTGTGCCCCACCCAAGTTGCCTGCAATTGCCGTTGCTTGCCGCTTGCCGCTTGCCACTTGCCACTTGATTAATGAAACTTTAAAAGGGAACACGCGTCCTTTTTGTTGTTGCTGTGCCGCTTTTGTCTGTGGCAGCGGATGCGCGCAACTACAACGACCGCAAAAACTTTCAGATAAGAGATCTTTTCAATATATCTATGAAGAATATATACACATCCACACAGATTATATGTGTGTGTGTGTGTGTGTGTACGTACTCGACGAAAAGTTTTGGCGTCTTATTGGTTTGTCTTCGATGTGAGTAGAAGCAAAAGGGACTTGGCGTCGCCGCTGCAGGCCATAACAATAAAAGTCATTTATAGATTTCGATTTGTGCGACGCGCTCATATGTGAGACATACCCTGCCCTGCCCCTGGGGAGATTGCACTACCCACCCCACCCTCTGCTATCAGAGGCATAAGTTTGACGTTGCATAGTTTTAGGCTGCTTATCAGCACTTTTGTTTTATTGTGTGTGCGACTGCTGTGGTTGCTGTGGCTGCTGGTGGTTGGCCCAGCACCAAATTTTGGTTTCCTAGGGCCAAGAGGACTGGTATCTGGGAGGGAGGGGGTGGGGGAGTCGCCTTTGTTTTCGACATTGGGTGTCATAATCAGTATAATGCTTATGAAAATGTCTTTTGTGCCGTTTGCCGCTTATCAGCAAATATACGTAGCGAATACGGAGCGTTGTTCTCATCGTCCTTTTGTTTACGGCTCCGTCGTGTCGCCGCTCCATCGGAATCTATAAAAATAATGTTTCAATTTGGTACGCCTTCCATCCCGGGCATTGCCTCATTTACTCTCTGTCAATCACAAAAATGATGTCTTCACCAAAAATGTGGATGAAATGTATGGTAAAAAAAATCGTTGAAATTCTCTATATAAAAGGCCCGTATCCTTAAGTTTTCTCCTGACGATAATCAACATTTTAAATGTTTAAAATTGTTTTCCATTACAGTTGGTGTTATTTAGGAATAAGGAGCGATACCAAAATATATGTTGTATTCTGCTCTTTTAGCTACCATGATTTTTCCAAGATTTAAATTAGTTTAACCAAACTGTTGCCATTTGTTAAGAACGTAATTTTCTTACTTGAATCTATTACATAAATTAGTTCTGAGTTTGATTTATGTACATCATCCGGGGTGCTGTATTTTCTGTAAAGAGCAGTCCACTCTTTAAATCATAATCCTGACTTTGATTAAAGACACATAAATGTTGCATACCTTAACTCATATTGCTTTAGCTACTTTGATTTTGCATCCAATGAAATAATGAAATTCTACGGCTTGGATATTAGTTGCGATTTGGAATATTTTTGTATGTTACATTTCTTTAAGATATGTTGTCTAGAGAAAAAAAAGTACGAAATTAAAATATGATAAACTGTATTCATCCAGTAAGAATACTGCAATCGACAGTGCTTTACTAGAAGATACCCTGTACCTAAGTTTTAATAAACACTTACTGCCACATATTATCAGGATAGGTTAAGCAAGTGTGCATTTTTGATGGCAGGTATTTTTGGATGAATGTTTTCTGAAAATGGCTGAAAATACACAAGTATTTTCGATGTTATGAAAAATGTGGTAAATGTCATAAACAGTTTACATTTCAAGAAAGGTACGCGCTTCTTTAAAAATACAATTATGGCTTGACTAATTTGTTCTAATATATTATAAAAGAATGCTGAAAAAAATTGTTTAACTTTTTTTATTTGATGCTTTTTAGAAAAGTGGTTTTCGCCCGTCTTTTATTTTAATTAATAGTTTTAATATTCTTTTGTCGCAAAGACAAACAAAACAAAAAACCGATCAGCTGTTTTATTTGAATCAAGCGGAAATTTTGCTGCTCGCACAACCACAGCGGAGACTCATAATCGAATTGCAATATATAAAGAACGTGAATGTATAAAATGTCGGGCATATTGGAAACCGTCTATTACATATACCCATTTGAATGCAGTGCCGGAAAAAGTGCAAGTCGGGAAAATAAACTGTCAGTGTTTGTAGATTTGTCTCCCAAGTGGCAGCAAGTCGAGCAATACAAACAGTGACACTGAGCAAACGGCTGATATTGAATGAGATTGCAGCTCTATGTCAATTGGTCACAACTCGTGCTCAGGCTCACACTCCAACACTCGTGCACCACTCACACTCGTAAGCTGAACCCTCTATAAACGAGAATAGCGACAGCAAACACATCATCAACAACAACAACGGCAGTGTCAAGTGTCCACCGTTTTAATTTAAAACAAACAAAAGCATTGTTCAAGCAATTAAATTCATAATTATTATGATTATTGTGATGTTGCTACTGAATGCCACAACCCTCAAGCCAGCCTGCACACCCCACCAACACCAACACGAACACGAACACCACCCTTAACCGTCAACCACGGCCCAGCACTAAAGGAGTCATACGCAAAAAACACTTGACAAATTCCGCGCTGCCGCCGCATGCTTAATTAAATGAGTTTGCGCACAACTCTTTTCATGTTTTAATTACGCAAATACTCAGCATAACTCAGCTCTGCTTCTGCTTTAACTATGGCAACAACAACAATAACAATAACAATATCAAACTCAAGAGCAACAAAATATGCACGAGATAGAAATTTGTCTAAGCTTTCAGGCTTTGCCATTTCCTTTGTAATGCGAACAACTTCAAAGCGGGAATGTCGTCAAAATTCAAAGTTGCTATCCCCACACACGCTCCGTTTTAACCCGCTCACATTACTCCTGCTCAAATTGTTTGAGTAATTAGTCCACCTGCATGACCGATCAGCTGCGAAGCGAGAACAAGAGCCGTTATAAGTGCTCTACCAACTTAACGAACCGTTTGTGCAGAGAGCCACTAAGTAATGTGAAGTGTGGAGCGAGCAATTTAGATATCCTTCTGGATTCTAGTATTATCATTTTGTCGTGTAGTCTATTATTATTGGGGAGCGAAATGCACTGCGACCTATTAGCTGTATAGTACCGCTTCTGCGCCTATAGCTCTTCCATCAGACCCAACTCTTTGTCGAGTTGAGGGTTATTAATTTCTAAATATGAGCAAAACAAATGTAATCCCCAATTTATAAAAAAAAAATCCTTTCTAAAATGAAGAGCCAAGTAACAAATTTGACTCTCTTAGAGGTCGGGTACCTCACTGAGAAGCTGCTCAATACGCACGCTGCACTGCACTGTCTTAGGCGACTCAATCTGCCATGATGTGCTTTGAGGTCAATCTTAGTTATGAATTCGAATGCGTATACATATTTTTAATAATTTTTCTAGCTGTGGACTAATATTTAAATTGCAGCCCATTAACTCCGGTTTGCAAGGGTATGTTATCTTCGGCGTGCCGTTGATTCATGTTGATATTGTATTCGGTTTCTATTCAATACTTTAATTATTATCAGTTATTTTAATATTTTGAAGATTTAACAATCTAGTTTTGCCAGCTGTACGATTGAGTGTAAGTTGTACTTGATCCCAGGCTTTAAATTGCACCTTTGTTCATCTGATTTTCCCCGATTTTCAAACAAAAACATGTTGTATGAACAATTTTGCGGTCCGACTTTCAGCATTGGTTGCAACAGTACATTTTTTCTAATTTAGAACACTTGAATATCGACCGTCTATAATGAATGAAATCATCCTTTTGAAGCATCGAATCGGGAAACTCATATTTTTGAGAAACATTTTGTGAATTTGTTAATTGTGATTGGAATAAAGATTTTTAAAATTTTAACTTAAATATTTAAGGATAAGACCGTTTGTCCCAATGACTGACCAGTGACCAGTGCACAACACAAAATAAATAAGTTGCAATAAATAAATGATATTTTGCAGGCTATATATTTTAAGGTATTGGCTTTTAAGTTAGAAAATTTGGAAAATACGATTGCCAATGGGAAATAATGTGGAGAAAGTAGGCAAACGAACTATAAACTAAAGAAAAGAATAGAAAAATGAAATTTTTAAAATTGAGAGAAATTGGGTTTAAGATTTTAGTCGAAGCGAGAAGAACAGGCGAGACCTAGAATTCCTTATTTCTAGAGCTAGAGTACACCGGGAATATTTACAGAAATACATTAGTTAGAAGTAGATTAAAGTTTGGGGTAGTGTTTAAAATTGGAGTTGAATGTATGCTTTGAGTAAATGCACAAGCAGATACAGATACATAATGTAAGGCGACTATAGTTGGGAGCATAATAAATATACACAGCCCACAACTCACGCAAGGAGCCAATCACAGGCAGAGACCCCCCTCGACCCCAGCCAGAATCAAATGACGACCAACCCCATCACCAACAACGACAGCACAAATCTGACCCACATGTCAAGTGATGCACATAACTAAAGACGGACCAGAGTCAGAGTCAGAGTCAGAATCAGAGCCAAAGCTGCTTGATGGCTGGGGGCGTCTAGAGAGTGGGGCGTGCTTTGGGCCAGAGGGCGTAGGTGTGGCCAAATGTTAAATGTATATCCGTTGTTGTCGTTGGCGTTGTCGTCAACGTCTTAAAGGAGAGCGCGCGGTGAGCGAGAGCACTGTGTGCAAAATGTGAACGCCCACTTTTCGTTATTGCTTGTAAGTTTCTGCAAATGCCACCACAAACACCACCACCATCGCACACAAACACACACATACACATAAAAAAGCAGGCAGCAGCAGTTGGGCAGGCGCCAAAGAAGAAATGTAAGAGTCAAGTGCTATGTTAAGTTTAACAGTGCCGCGTTATGTTAAATAATGTTATGCTATGTGTGTCTGTTGACGCTGTTGTAGGCGTTGCCAACACAAACTTAATAGTTGTTCTTGTTGTTGTTGAAATTGCGCTTTTGTTGCGTTTTTGTGTTATCTGATGCAGACAAACTAAGCAAACGGGGTTGTATCCGAACAGAGCTTGGGGGCACATTCAACCTCCCCTGCCTTACCAACCAATTTTATAGGTATTTGTCTTGCTCACTTGTCAGTCGATGCCGTTGCTGTTGCAGTTGCAATCCTATTCACGCATTTCCCCATTTTGGTGTAGTAATTTCCATGATTTAATTAAAACTTTTGCTCGTTGCATGCAACAAAGCCACTAAATATAACAGTTATTGTTGCATTTTACCTATCATTAATATATGATAACTAACCGTTTACAAATGACTAATAAAAGCAGTCAATTTATATAAGCATTTATGACTGGCCATATTGTAATTTGTATGTAGTTATTGCTTTCAAGAAACATTATCCGGTTACTGGCTATATTCCGTTGAATTTACTGAAATAGATCAATTAAATAAGCACTGTCGCAACTTTGGATTGTATAGTCATAAATGCTTTTTTTAAAGTCTTTTCTTTAGCAGTTTGACTATACAAAAATAAATACAGATATAAACTTAAATATTCTTCATTGGGTATATAATAACAATAGCATGGAAAATAAAAATACTTTGGAAACAAATATAGAAAAAAATAAGAAGTACTTTAAGCACACCTGTTCACATTGCAATATAAACATTAATTGAAAAATAGCCGACTGATTTTGTACATATAAGCTACATGATATTGAAGTGCTAAAAATAAAATGTGGATGGCCTGAAAAGAATTTACCATTCTTGGGAGAAGCTAACTTGTAATCTACCTTAAATATTTGTCGACCTTACCTCTAAAACCGTTTGGGATTTTTGAAAAGATCTTTGAAGGAAGCTACTAAGGTAAGCCATCTAAGGAAGCTAATATCCCATAATTTCAATAGTTAAGATTAACATACAAATTTCGGCTCAATGAAGTTTGATATTAATATTATTATGTACAGCAAAATTGTAGTTATGAACTAAACAATCTAGCTTAATGCCTGCTGGGGCCCATAGCTTCAGCTCAATAGAGTGAAATTTTCGATATACACTTTTATATACTTTTACGGCTCAGAATTACTGATTTGAATACAAGAGAATTCATCAGTTTCGATCCGATCATTTTTTGGCAAGATATCTACTTTAATTATTTTTTTCAAAACCAGGTGAGGTTTTTCTGAAATCCGGTGTAAAATTTAAAATAACATGTCCAAACTTTACAGACTTGATTTTATATTTTGTTACTTTTTCTTTGTTATTTATATTATTATTAACCATTCGAATTTTTGAGATTTTACATATACAAATATTTAAATTAGTTTTTAAAAATGCATAGAATATAATTTGCAAAACAAAAAAAACAACATTTTACGGCTATTTTCTCTCTAGTTGATTGACGGAGATAATTTAGAATTACAAAAATTTTTTTTTTTTAAGTAAGGGTCTGTATTTCTATATTTTAGAAATGTTTTCTATTCTTAAAAAATATATTTCTGAAAAATGGAAAAGAAGCATTTTAGTCATAATTTCAAAACACAAGAAAGTGCTTTTATTTTTCAGGGCATTTTTCTAAAATGAGTCAACAAATTTTGTATATACTTTTCAATCGCTTTAATATGATTTGTTTTCAAAATAAAAATAATCAGTAGTTTATCATTGTAAATATGTATGTTATTAGTAACTGGCACTCCCACGAGATGACGTCTGCTTGAGCAGCTTATCTTAATCCTCATACAGCATTGTATAATGATAATTAACATGTAAATAATATCAATAGATTAGGCTTCTTACATGTTGCAATAGATTAAAACTCAAATAGTTCAATTGAACTATTCAAAAAGAGTTTCCCCAAAAATTAAGCTGAAATGCTTCAAAACTCATTAAATAACAATATCTAAAATCTAAGTGCGATTAAAAAAGGCTCAACATGTCTTAAGGGTTCAACATGACTCTATTCTTAGTTAGCAGTTAGTTGCGCTAGTTAGTCAAAGGCTTTGTCTGCTTTGTCCCCATCCAAAAGCTAAAAGCCAATTTGTATGCAGTCGCCATAAATTAGCAGACCAAAAACTTAACTTGGCCTGGGGAATGCTAGAGAGATACAGGGAGAGGGAGGGAGGGAGATGCGAGGAAGGCGCTTCACGTCCGCTACTCATTTGTCTCTCGTCAGCCAATCCTCTTCTCACTGCCTCACTGCCTCACCCCCGCCCCTCCGCCCCCCTCTCGATCTTATTGTGCTGTGCGGGCGCATGAAACTTTTTAATCTCCTACGATTATTCTCGCATTTGCCATTTGTTTACACAAACACATGAAGGCAAAGGGTAGGGGTAGGCGTAGGGCGGCAAGAAGCGCGCGGCGAAGCTGTATGAGGACCGGGGTGGTGGGTGCTTGGGAGAAACGTGGCTGTTTGTGTCTATGTTTGAGCTTATCAAATAATGGCAACATTTGCTACGATTCACTCCAGTTCCACTCGCCTCACAGTCTCTAATCGCGGTTAATCTCAAAACAAACGTTCGCCAATTTATTTTCCACTTTGGCGGGGCAAAACTTTCGCCCTCCCCATCCCCTCAACCGCCAGCGCCCACAGCCCAGCAAAGTGGCAGCTCCAACTAATGACTTAATTTATCTGCCACAGGGCTTTCAGCGGGCGGCAAATTAAGTTGATTGTTTCTGTTTCTGTTTCAGTTTCAGATCGGTTCGAAATATACCAAATTGTACTATGTGTGTATGTATGTACATATGTATTTAAGTGAAGCCCGCATTGCCCAGCGGTATATGTGTGTGTGTCCCTGCCCCATTTGTGGCACTGTGTGGCACTGTTAGCTGTCTTTGCCTGATTAGATTTACTTTTCCTTTTTTTCGATTTCTTCTAGTTCATTTTTCTTCCATGATGCTCACACGAGGGTTGCTTAATCGTTTTGCAATCTGTCGATGATTGCGTATAAATGTTATATCCAATTGTGTTCGACTATATTGTATTAGTGTTGTTGTCGATGTTTGTGTGTCCGTTTTGTGGTCCTTTTGTTTTCGCTAATAAACATGACAGATATTGCCAAATCTATCATTGTCATTATGCTTCGATTGTGTGCCACCCACACACACACGCAAACGCACACAAAAAAAAAAGTCATTAGCATTGGGCAATTTGTTAAGCCTCTCCCAAGTGGCCAAAGTGCCACGCCCCAACACACACACACAAGCACAGACAGCCATCCTCCGAACCAACAACAACTAACGCCGCTGTACATGAAACATGCCGCTGATTGTTGTAATTAATCGAATTAACAAGCAAGCCAGCACCCAAGCGCCCCGTTCCCTACCCCGCCACCCACTCTCTTTTCCGGCATTGCATGCATTGTCCAGGACCATTGTCTTGAGTCCTTGCCCCTCCCCTGCCACAGTCCCGACATTGAGGTTGGGCTTTTGTCTCGCTTTGAATGCGTAAGCAACGCCTGCATTTGACAGTGATTAGACGGAATTGGTTGCCAGGCTGATAACCAGGCAATGAACCATTATGCATAACCACACTCACACACACATACACACACACACACACACACAAACAAGAGTCAGTCAGACACAGGCAGTCGTCACACACTCACCCCAAGGGCTTTAGCTTTAACCCCAAATGAAACGCTTTGATACACTGGCAATTAGCGCATATTAGCTGTACGCGTAGCTTGGCTGCTGCCTACTGCATTCACATAACTATATTTATATCTTTGAAGGATTTTAATTTATAATTGTAATTATTATACGCATATATTTATTATTCAAGTCAATTGCATTCTTTACTGGACTATCGAGTCGAGATTGGCTGTACTTAAATTGATTCAACATTTTTTTCCGCACGGAATATTCTTTGCTTAATTTTAAAAAAATATGTTGCATACTTTTTCGATTCAGCTGCTAGGATAAATTTTTTGCGGAGCAAGCGACATTCTCATTGGCACATTTAATAGAGCATACGCAATTCGTCGAGTCAATTATGTTATCTGCTTAACTCTCTAAAGTTTGCTGACCATTGGCTATTTGTGGTTTCTGACGCGGGCACTTGAGGCTATCGCCTTTGAACTGACTGCAACTGATGTAGGTAAAAGCCGCTGCTTGTGTCTAGTATGGGTACAACGGGTGCTGGAGGAGCGGGGGTTTAAAATAACCTGTTAATAAGTGACCTGGAACTATGTACATGTTTGAAAGGCTGTGCGCTTGCTAATAATTTCACATATCAATCTCATTATCTTCTACGTAGTAAAATATGCTTCTTGAGGGGTAGAAGACGCGTGGGGGGGGGGTACATTTGCTTTTGGCAATCGCATTGTAATCCATTAGAAATTGCCAGTCGTCGGAGATATCTCACAGTTTGGCTATCTCTTAAATGTCTGGCAGCGATCAAAATGGCAGAAGTACGTGAGTCCTGGCAAATGTTTCGCCTTTATTGCCTGTGAAATTAGTATTTATGAGCGAACGGAAGTCTATGAGCAAAAGCAGCAGCAGTAGACTCCAGACTCGAGCCAGATACAATGCAGTCAACATCAAATAGGCGTCCTGGGAAGCCAGCCAGGATATTAGAAATGATTAAGGCACCTGAACCATTCTGCAATAAAATTGAATTATGACTTTTAATATTGGCAAAAAAAAAAAAATGTATATATATATAAAATGAAAATAAGACCACCGCTATTTTACGTGCCCACTGCCGTTACCACCACCACCACCCAACCAGCATACCGCACCAACCCCAGACATTTGTTAAATTTCGCAGAATTTGTTGTTCCTAGGGTTGCTATGCAATTATCAATCGTTAGTTATCTAGCTTTTAGCGGGTTGTTTAAAATAAGATTTGGTATGAAATGGTTTAACTCAATATGAACTTTTTAAATCGCCTCCTCTCATATGGATTGGCTGTCAGCAAACTGGTTCAATGTGAAAATCAATTCAGTTTCAATGCTCTTTTTGATATCTAATATAAAAACCTAACAGCTAACAGCAAAGAGATCGCCACAAAATTTATAAGGGGTCGCTAATAATAATATTATTATTTAAATATTATGCAAACCGGTTCAAGCTCAGAAAATGGTTCGATTATAGCACGTGCAGTGCAGCCCTGAAAGTGACATGGTTAGCAAACGCCAATTACAATTTACTTTAATGGCCAAGACATTATGCCATAACACTTTTAGACAAAGTCCTCGTTCTGTCATGGGCCATGTGGCAATTAATTTGCATTTTTAAATTGCAAAATGGTCGCTGCTTGCAGTTTGGCTTATGTGGATAGAGTTGGGAAAGAGTGGTAGCCATGTTGCGGGGTATTGCAGAGTGTCCTAAAATCGAACAGATTGCAATAATTACAAGGAAACGCGAGAATCCTCCTCTCGACCCTCCCCCTAAACGGTCGTCGAAAGGGTTAAAATGTTAATGGCAATCAACTTGCCGCGCCGCCTAATTTTTATGTGGCTCATGCAGAGCGCATTTTTAATGAAGCCAACGTCAAGGGGTTAAAGCACAAATTAATGAAAATAAATTGTTATTTGCCAAGTGCCAGCCGGAAAGGAGGAATAATAATAATAGCCAAGTGTCCTGGCTGCCACTTGAGAAAAGAAAGAAAAAAATAATCAAAATAGAAAATACCGAAAAGAAATTTTTAGATAAATCAGACCACAAGCTGCTTAGTCTTTGAGCAGAGCGAGAGGAAATAAGAGGGTGTTGCTGCTTGGTAGACAGGCCAAGTAATTTCCATAATTAATTTCTTTGCGCTCTTTTTCCGCCTTTTTTAACGCATTTTCATAATTCGAGTGCGTTTCAATGAGGCCAAACGTCGCCAAATGCCGTCCATCATTAATAATCAATTTTGAAATGTGCATGTGAAAAGAATAAATGTGGCAAAAAGGCAGAAGCCCCACACAGATACAACAAGTTACAATGCAGGGTGCATTCAATTTGAAATGCGAAGACTTATTAGATTTTCAATGTGCACTGTCAGAGTAGGCCAGCAGCTTAGTCGGAATACCTCGCAATCAGTTAGTGTGTCAAATCAGAGTCAAATTTGTTAGGAAAGCAGTTAGAGAGCAGTACTCATCCTACCAAACTTAAATGAAAATAAATCAATCTTGTTGTTTTGCAGCCAATCACTTATAAAATTATTAAAATATTTAATATTTTACAAAATATTTATAAATTTCCATTTAATAACTTGCATTGGAAATACTTTGCAGCTGTGAAATCGAAATGCCTTCACAATATGTAGCGCAAGAGGCTTTCCAATTTTTACCGCACAGTTGAACAAAAAACTCCCTCAAAAGTATAAAAAAATAATAAAAACGGGAAAGTACAAAAAAATGTCGGAAAAAATCACGCATTAATTAACCGCAATTATGTGCGGAGTCGTGGGCGTGCCATGGCTCCCATCCCCTCTCCTATTCTCCAGTCCGTGGCAATGTCTATGCCATCGGCGTCCAACATCTTGGCCGCAACTTGAGGCGAGAGTCAATAAAGTAAATGGTCGACGGTTGCTGGCTAAAAATCAAGTCAAATTACGTGCTTATGAACGGGAAAATGTCGAAATGATTTACCGTGCATAATCGCCACTCGGCTAACAGCCAGCGTAATCCACTCCACTCAACTCAACTCCCCTCCCCCTCCCCCGACCCAACGTGCCACAGTGATTCCCACGTTTCTATCTGAAGCAGCTTGGGTGAGTTCGCTTCTTGGCCAGCAGCTTCAAAAAAAAGTAAATAAAATGTGCAAAGAAAAGGAAAAAAAGGAAAGCGAAAGAAAAATTAAAATTAAAATTTCATTTTCACGTGGCGCTGGCTCTGGTACGACTACTAGGTTATTCTAGGGCGGGGTTCTTATTCCGCATCCGACTGCTGGCCATGACCATGGCCTGAATGCCTCTGCGTGCTGTTTGTTGCTTCTGGTTCTGCTTGTCGTTTTGTTTTGAGCCTGTGACTGTTCCTTGTGTTTGTTTGGCTGTCTGGTTGTTTGCTTGGTTTCATTGTTGTTTGCTTGTTTGTTTACTTAATATTGAACCGCCCCTTAAACAGCCTGTTCAGGCCGACTCCCAAATCCGAATGAAAACAATTTCTTGTCGCTTGCCGTTTTCGCCGGTATTTATTTATTTATTTTATATTTTGTTTATTTTTGTCGACTGGTTTTTTTCTTTTGGAATTATCTTATATTTAGAGTTTGCCGAATTTGATGTAAATTTAATTTATTGCCTTTTTAGCTGCGTATTTACTTTTCCTTGACCCTCGTAATTTATTTGCTGTCAACTTTTCCAATGTTTGTCAGCCGATTAAATTGCCGATTAGACTGATTTGCATGAGAATTTATGGAGGTACTCTTGGCCAGCAAGTATTCTTAAAATAGTATATACGACAGACAGAGATAGAGAGAGAGAGAGAGCGACCGAGAGAGATAAAGGGAGAGAGAGAAAAGATAGAGTCTGTGAGAGAGAGAGAAAAAGTGTCTGTGTGAGAGAGAGAGAGAGAGAGAGAGAGAGAGAGAGAGAGAGAGAGAGAGAGAGAGAGAGAGAGAGACAGATCGAGTGGCAAAGAGAAAGAAGTGTGTGAAAGAGCGAAATATAAGAGAGAGAGAGAAAGAGAGAGAAAGTGTGCCGGCGAAATAGAGAGAAATGAAAGACTATTAGCGGTGATATATCATCATATATCGGAGCTATAATTATGGTATGCAATCACAAAACTAGATCGCCTTTTCAAAATAAAATTGTCTGGGAAATGATAAAGATAAATCGATAATCATCTTTTCATGAAGATGAAAAAAAAATATAGCTTAAGTTTCTCTATATAAAAATAGTTAAAATATCTGAGCGTCATTAGTAACTAAAAAGTCGGTAACTGAATATGTAGCTATATTTGTAAACTCCTTTTTATCTCTAAAAAAGAACGTTTCGTATATTGACAACATTAATCATAAATTGAAGCGTTATTATTGTTATTATTATTTTTTTTTTTGGAATTTGCTACGCATAACCATTCATCTATGCTTAGATCCTTTGAGACAGGGACTGCAATTCAACCCTTAATAGACAGCCAAATGCCATAAACAAATCTATAAGCTGCGTGTAGCTGTACGTGTGTTTGTGTGTGTGATTAATGTGTGCCTGCATTAAAGTGTGTGTGCGCTGGAGTCCTGTTGTGCCCACCCTTCTGGTGTCTTGTGTCCTGTGCTTGTCATCAGGTGCATTTAATTGCGCGATTTTCGCGCCCACTAGAAAACGCGACGTTGGCCTCGCACTAATTGGCCCTTACACATGGCCATAAATTAATATATTTTAAGTTGAATTGTCTAAGCTTTAAGCAGAAGGCAGCAGGCAGTGTGCAGCAGGCTAGGGTGTGGGGCTGTCTCATTAATGCCTGTGGGCTCATTATAATAATTAAGGCTAATTTATGATGTCATTAATTTTAAATATACATGTGTAACTAAATACATTCATACGTGGCACATAGTTGTACATGTTCTGGTCAATTCGCTGTCATGGTAGGGTTAATGTGCGTGTGTGTGTGTGTGCATACGTGTTAAATGAGCGAATGATTAGATAATACGCATAAAGCTAAGTAGTAGCAGCCATGGCCAACAACAGTTTTCCTATCAACCAAAAACCGTAAACTTTAATTATTTATTATATTTAGATGCACAAAGCGTTTCTTTAAGATCGCTGGGCAGCTGGTATTTTAAGTCACCCCATTTACATTTTTTGTGTAGTAATTCGCATTGTCAAATACTATTACAATTTGTATTTGGTGCTGAACGGGCTTAGTACAGGAAGATTGTTTTCGTCTTTGCATTTAAGGATTGCGAGGAGGCAACATCTACGTCTCTTTCAATATAATTCGTGAATTATTGTGAAAACTATTGTCTATAAGATTTAATTTCCATTAGCCCAATTGAATACTTGTAAGGAGGTTATCATCTCATACTTCTCAGGTGGTACTCAAAAATTGATATTCCCAAAGAAAATCTTAAGCCAACTGGGTCTAATTTCAAAGAAATAGATTTTTTGGTAATTAGCGTATTCTAAATTTATTTCAAAAATACATATGAGAATTAACAAACATTATTTGAAAGCGATTTTTTATTGGCAAAATATCAGCTGTCACAATTGATAATTTGGTAGCAGTGGCAAGTAGTTTACTCAGAATTTAAAATGCGTTTATGATTGCTTGGGTTTCCATGTGAATTGAGCCCACACAGCTTCACACATACACACCAACAGGCACACACACACATGCCGCTCCCACTAATTATGAAGTTAATTTCCGGTTGGCTTAATGCGATGCTGCCTCAAATGTTTTTGGACTTGGTCGGTCTGCTTGGCCGGACTGCTGCACATCATAAAATTTATCAAAATATGAAAATCTCACACAAGTGCGCACACCCACACAACCACTTGAAACACCCTCTTGTGGGTCTCAAGTGCAAAACGAGCGCTTAATTAGCCTCGTCGTGTGAATTGCTTAACATTTTTGGGACCTCACGGCGTATGCACGTTGCTTTTTATGATTTTCACACTTTCCCGGGCTGTTGCCCGACTGCGAAATTTAATTACCACACTGCGGCCGAATCGCGTGATGAACCCAGGGACGGAACGGGTTGGACTTGACCGACAGTGGCATAGTTGATGGGGGTGGTGTTTGTGGAGACGTGGACCACTTGGTGTGCAAATTACGCATGTAGACCCAGCCGCTTGATTGGAACTTTGAAGGGTCACACTCGCACTTGAAACCGTCGGCCTGGTCCTTGTCCAGATCCTGATCCTGTTCTTGGATCACATTTACCTCTCCAACTGCAATTGAAGGCTGACTTTAAAATTTTAACAGTGCTATGACACAAAACCACAAGATTTCCTTTTTTCAACAAATTCCGATATTCTGAGTTAGGTTTTCTCTCCTACATCCATGTGTGTCTTAAAGACAAAAAACACTTCCACAGGTATTTGTTACTTGGCTTAACCACTGTGCGCTCATTGAAAAAACTAGATAGAGTATTATGTCGAAATCGTCCGACAATTTTAGTTGCATATTTTAAGAAACCATCAGTCAATTAATTAATTTTCAGAGGTCCCGCGTGTTTGAGGAAGTAAATTTGTTTGGGATTTGTACACTATATATTATTTAACTTTAAGATTCTTTAAAATATTTATTTTAGAAGTGGAAATCGATCACAGATATATATATTTTACAATTAAATTTAAGTGTAGTCACTTAATTTTAGATATAGACTAAGGGCAACCCTTCTACCATTCAAATACTTCAAACATATATCTTCCACAGTTCTTGATATAGAGGCGGCTCATTTGCACTTGATTATAGTTGGGTCTTACACTAATATTAGAGTGTTGCGAATTCGACCGACTGCAAAGTTCTTACTTGATTTTGATTTTTTTTTGTTTACAATTTTTACATACTTGCAAGTTGCACGCATACTTTCTTGCAGTTGCACCACCATGTCGACTGTTTTGAACACTTACAGTAATATAGAATATATACTTGTATTATCAGGCCATTCGGCCACATTTGTGGCCGGCACATTAACAAAACTCGTTACGAGGCCGCTTGGTTGGCGGGATATTTTGGTGGTGGGGCATTGGGTGGGGGTGTGGTTGTGGACATGGGTAAGGTTTTCGGCATCTGTCTTGTCGCACTGTGGTTTTTACACCTTTTGCGCCTTTGTCAACATTTTAATGACAGCAATTCACAATGTTCTGGGGCCGTTGATTGCGCTCATGATACCTGGCATTGTCTGCGGTAGTTAGCAGCAGGCCCAGAACCAGCATCGGCATGAGTAGCAGTTAAAGGTACACGACCAGGAACAGGAACACGAAGAGGACCAGGACCAGTCATCAACTCAACCCCTGTGCCAGTGTCCTCATTTTGAAGCCGTCGCCAGGGCTTGTGTAATGTGTTTGAAGTTTGTTTGTGCGCCAGATAAGTGTCATATTTAATTTTTTCCTGCTGTCACATTTTATTGTTGCATATTCATGACCAAAACGGGTGGGATAAGGGGGATGAAAAGAAGAGCAGTGGTGGCTTTCAGCTACCAGCGAACAACGGGCTGGTCTTATCTTTTTAATGTAACAACTTTTCTTGCCAGCATGTTAAATGAGACATGGCCATAACGAGTATCTGAGTAGTCGATGGAGCAGCAGCACAGCTCTTCCATTTGATATAATTTACACTGCTAATTTTCAACAGTGTTGAATGTTTTTAATGAGAATATCACGAATAAAAGCGTTAAAGAGAGTTTTGACTATTTTTGGGCTGATACACAAGTCATATTTGTACTTTCAATGAATAACTGATTTTTAAACTTAAACTTAGATGTAGTTTATTATTATATATATGAAAATTATGAATTGCCAAATGACGCATGAAAAGGCCGTTTCCACAGTTGATTATCTTTCTTGAACATATCATATCTATTAGCCGCTGTTTGTCATATATGAAACCATTAATTTTCCTACCGTGCGGAAAAAGAGAAAAAACTGAGCCGTTGAGTTTGTCATTTAATTTAATTTGACTGGCACAAGTCTGGGACAAAGCTCTCTGAAAAGTGAGCAGAGGATAAAGTGTCACGAACATATATCTAAATAGAGTAGCCCTCATCCTGCCTGACCTCCCTGCAGACATACTTGATATGCTTATCCTGCTCACATGTGTCTGGAGACAACTTCATAGAAGATTTAACGTGCCTTGTCAAAAGGAATTTAAATAATGACAAACGACGCACGCCGAAGTCAAAGATGAGAACAGACCAAAAGCTAGCATCCCTCTCTTTCCTTGCGCAAAAAAAATAAGTTACAAAAAGAAAAAACATAGAAAGAAATAAAAAATAACCGCAGCAAAGATAAAGAATTGCGGTTATCGGTTAGTCTTTTCGTGGGGCCAAGTTTTTCGACTGTTGAAAATTCTAATGTTGTCACATTTGCATCTATCCATGTGTGTGTGAGTGTGTGTGTGTGTATGTGTATGTGTGAGATCACGTAGCACGTGGCTGATTGCATTGGGATTGGTTTGGTGTTTAGTGGAGGCAACTGAAATATATATTTACAGTCGCCCTTTTTATTCAAATGATAGCGCTTTAGATTTTTTATATTTTCTCTGTGAACATACTCTATATTGAAGGTCTTGTGTAGTGTATTTGGTTTTTTTTTTATTGTATTTGCATCGTATTAGAAATAAAATTTTTTTTCCAGTTGTTATTTCATAAATACCTTTGTTTCTTATCTATTACAAAATGGTGAATTGTTGCACAAAAAGTATGCTTGTCGAATGATAAAAATGCAAAGAACGTGAAATATTTAAGACAATCTTTTTGTAATTGTAATTTTGTGAATTTTATTTTGAGCGACAATTTCGATTTTAAAGAGATTTTACCTGTTTTTTTTTAAACCTATCGAAAGATGTTTTACAACAGCCAATAGAACAGTTACTGGACATAATTATTACAGTGAGTAACTATTTAAGTCCGAATTGTCTTAATATTCACAAATATGTATTTCTTCTACTGATTTTCAGTTCGCTTAATAGCTACAGAGCATCCCCAAGTCGCAAGGGTTCAACCTTTTTACAATTTATTTTTTTTGATTTATGGCACATACGCATCTACAACAACAACAACAAAAATATAAGCAAAAAAACCTTACCGTTTTTCTTTGGTATTTCCCGGTCCGGAATTATTTAACATTTGGCTTTGTTTGGGGCTAGTTTTTAATAGAAAAATAAAAACGAAATGAAATTTATGACGGAAATGATAAGAGAGCACGCACATATACCCACTCACTCATCGAGAGTAGAATACAAAAATCCAACCAGGATATCTCATAACTGGCTAAACAAAAACTTTTGGTCGAAAACATTTCTATTTGCAGTTTCCGTTTGTTTTGCAGCTATTTGAAACATTTTTTAGCCCGCTGCCCAGCGGAAACGGATGCGGCCATTGTTGAACATGGACAAACACAAACACAAACACAAATACACACATATAAGGACAAACAGGATTAATGCTAACAACAAATATAACTTTATTAAAAAATAAATGAAATTTGTGCACTGGTTGCTGGTTAAATTCAAAAAGGACTTTGCCCAGCAGGATTTGGCCGCAAAACAAAAACTAAGTGAAAACAAAAAACTGGACGTTAAAACTATGCAAAGAATTTCGAAGTTGAGACAAAGGCCTAATGCCAGAGTCCTGGTTACAGCTGCTCCTGCCCAAGCCCCAGTTCCACTTAGACCTTTGCTATTTTGGCATTCTGCAAATTGTTGTCCTTGTATGTGTGGAGCCTGTGGCCTGTGGCAACGGCAGCTGATACTGCTCGAGGCTCGTTGAAAGCATTTCTGACATTACAACTGACCCAAAGATAGCGTCACAGCACACACAGGACACACATGAGCGCCTCCTCAAGTACGTGTGTGTGTGTGTGTGCGTTAAACGGAAACAGATTTGACTGCTGGACAATGATTCGGTCTGCGTCTACGGCGTCAGTAGACAGAGCCGGGCCCAAAGGCGTATGCGGTATTAATTCAATTGAATAATTACTTACACAAACATACAACAACAACAACAACAGCAACTGCAATATAAGCATAAATTTATCATGTTGAGCTGTTGTAATGCATTCATTGAGTCATATAATATTTAAGATTCCTATTCTAATTTTAAGAGGGCTAACATAATAAAGTTAAAATACCTAGAGGAGCAGGAGCCAATAATCCACGATTAGTTATTTGTTTCTATCTCGGACTCTTCCTCTCTCTATATCTAACTCCATCTCTCTCTCTCTCTCTCTCTCAGTGTATTTCACTCCTTCGTTGTTAAATGCCTAATTTGTTGTGTTGCATGTTTAGTTACAGCTGCCGCAAAATGCGCCCTACACCCCAGCAACCAAAAGGGTTTCAACTGGCCGCCAACGCTTTCAAGCACATTTGTCATCGTTTACTAACACAACTACGCAATACACTGTGCCTCTGTCCATTATGGGTGTATATGTGTGTGTATTTTGTGTGTGATTTGTGTTCATTGGCTTAAATGCCTTGTGACGCAGTCCCATTATTGGTTTAAGCACCTGTGGCACATGCCACATACGGATGTGTCAGAAGCACTCATATTGTATTAATTATCCTTATATCACTCTGAATAATGATAATCATCGTAATGCTGATGGTGATGATGATCGTGATGACGATGCTTGCCATACATCATCACGTGGCTTGCGTTCTTTTAGACTGAATGCAGACTAAGCCCATATCTTTATTCTTTTCAAGGTTTTTGTTTTAATAATTAGATGATAGTTGGAAAAAAGATTCATTGCTTAATATTATATAAATCTGCTCACTTTTTGTTTTGTAACATAACATAACACTACAATATTTATAAACATTTTGAAATATGTTTTTAAAGGCTTGGCGTTTTTTCTTTATAGAACAAATTAAACTAATTTTAAGATGGCACTTCAGATTTCAAGAATCTTTCAGTCAGTGAATGGAAACATTACAGACTTTAAGCGTTTTCAAATGCAACCCTGCGGTTTCAGTAAGCGTATTTGTATTAAACCTAATTAGGCACTCTGCGTTACTCTCTGTTTCTCTCGATCTCTCTGGCAATTAAAATAAGAAAAAAATCATTTAATTTCGTATTTATAAATACATTTACATCTACATATATAGAGATTAATATTCACGCATTTATATTTATACATACATATGTAAATGTATATAATTGTATTAATGTCGAGAGTTTCCCTAAGAACGAATTCGCTTGACATTTTCCGGGCTCATTTATGTTGAACTCTTATTAATTCGATTTTTATCGTGCCCCTGGGAGTCATTGTGCGGCATTTCACGAGTTTCGAGAATTGTGCATATTTCCGCCATGCCACTCCCCATAGCCCCAGTAAACGTCCCAGTCCCACTCCCAAGGCGCATACACCTACAATACACATTGAGGAACAACAGAGAACTCACCTAAAGCGCGTAAATCTCGTGCGTCTTTATTTCTTCATTAATTTAAGCGGCTACGTCGACGCTGGCAGCGACGCCGGCAGCGTCAGGGAGGCACACTTCAGTGCTGAGATTGCCAAAGGCAGATTATTGTATTATTGATACCCTTCCAAACAAAGTGTATACAAACTATGCCGTTTTGAATCAATATGAACATTATATATCAATCTATCTATCAACTATTTTACTTTTGTTTTAAAAATATAAGCTAACAATATTTAAACTATGACTACTTAACCCTTTTTTTTTTACTTTTTTCACTTGTGTTACTTATATAATAGGTTATGGAAGTGTATTTCATATTCAGCATGCTGCTGTTAACATAATTCACTTGGGGTGGCCGTGTGACAAGCGGGTCGGGGGTTGGGTGTTTTTTGGCTCGCGATTTGAACGAGTTAACGTTAACGTTAACCCCTTACAGCTGTGGCAATTTAGACAGTCGTCCTGCTTCTGGGCTCAGCCTTGAAAATCTAATTAAAACAACAACCACCGATTTTTGTCTTTTGGGCCGCGTCTAAAGCTTTATAAATGTTTTGATTGCATTAAAGCGCTGCCAAGCGAGACGTCAGCCAAAAATTTGAAGAGAGAAAGAGAGATAAAGATAGAGATAGAGATAGATATATAGATATAGATAGAGAGAGAGAGAGAGAGAGAGGAGGGGGGGGGGGGGGGAGCGAGAAGTGAATGTAGATTGAGAAAAGTGGATATAGTATGATACATAGCTGATACTCGCCAAATACTAATAGGTAAAGGGTAAATAGCTTGTCGCTGAAGCTAAGATTTATAAAATTTTACATGCTACTTATTTAATAGCTTAAAATCAAACAAACCACAAAAACAAATTATTCAACTGGAGTTGCAGTGCAATGAATAGCGACTAAAAATAATGCAGCTTTTCACATATAAATAATGCTATCAATGTTAATAAGCCATTACTTAGTAAAAAAAGTGATAGAAAATCCAAGAAGGAGAGAAATTTTCGAGTGCCCTCTCAGCACTTAGTAAATAAGATAATACTATATAAATATTTAAATAAGATTTAAATTTCAAAACTATAAGCTAAATTTCAAATCATTTGATGAATATCAAAATATTAAAAGTACTAATAATTCACCAAAATTTAATTTAATTTAACTTAACATTTCTTATATACTTAAAGTCTAATTTTAAATGGGTAGCAGAGTTTGGATTTGAATTGGATAGGTTGGATTTCAATTCTGCTAGCATTATCTTAAAACATATTAATAAGTCAAAAAGCAATTTTAAAAATCCATTTTAAATAACATCAGGTGCAGAATATTGTTATTCGTAATTTCACTGTTAAAAATATGAAGCTAATTTGCTTGACTTATATTTAAATATAATATATACATTGCTCTAACTTTTTATCACTAGGAACATTTGTGAAGTCTTTTTCGTTTCAATTACATTTGCCTCTTGGTCTAACTGGTAATGCAGGAAATCCTTATTTGATTAAGTTGCGATTCGATATCGTTTTGAATTTTATTTTAAGTATAATTTTATATAATTGTTGCATATTTTTGGTTGACACGAAAAACTCGAAAAAATCGAATAGCAGTTTCTTTCCTTTACAAGAACATTTGACTTTTGCTTTTAATATAGAAAATGTATATTTAATTAAGCTGTAAATCAAGATCAATTTGAGTTTAGCTGCAAGTATATTTATATATATTTTAACTGTGTGGTTATGGCGACGAACATTATCTACTTGAAATCAAATGAATAACTAAGTTCTAATAAAAGTAATAATTATGTGCAACACATTTATTATTACCCTTGGACAGTCTTCGAATGTCTTTCACCTAAAACGAACATTTTATTATACGTGTGCAGTGAACTTGCTAGACTTACAAATGTGTGTGTGTGTGTGTGTGTGTATGTGTGTTTGCGTTTTGGTGTCTGTGTTTGAGTTAGTCTATTATTTCAGCTCGATTAAATCGTCTTACGGCTCAACGAGCTTTGTCTTAATATTATGTAGATGTCTAGAATCAACCAGGAGCCGGTCGCAATCTGATTCGTATTCGCAGGACCCTGTGAGTCCATTGTGCCCATAATTCGAGCACATCATAAGCACATCCTTATGCAAATCTTCATGTGTGTTGGTTGATAAACAAAATGTAATTTACTACAAACGGCCAAAGGACCCAGGCACCTTGCAGCATCTTTGGGGCAACGTGTTGCGCCTTGCGAGATGCGAGCTGTGAACCTGAGAGTTGTGAGTTGTCTCTCGACAGCTGCCAGGACATGCGGCAGCAGGACCAGCCAAAGATAAATGCCTGTCTACTGCCAGACAGCTCCTTGCTCCATTCTCCATGCCTCTTGCTGCATGCTCCCTGTCGAGTGGCCTCGACAATGGTAACGGCTGTGTAAAGTTGATGATGATGAGTTTGTTTGAGGTGGCTGCTGATGTGGTTGCTGCTTTTGAGGTCCCATTGGGGTGGGGGTTGGTGCGGACTTATGAGGCCCGTCACACATGTCGCCAAACGGCAAACACTTTGGGCTGCCTGTTGCCAGATGCTTAATTCTGTTTCATCTTCTTCTTCGTCTTCCTCTTGCGCCCATATAGATGATGTGCTTATATGCTGTATTTGCCATTGTTAAAAAAACATTTATGCAAACAGAAGGCTGAAAACTTTTGCAACTGACTTTTCAATTTGGTTGCTTCTCGAAATGTCAGTTGCCAAGCTGCTAGTGAACTTTCCAGCAAAATCAAAAGCTTTAACAACTAGATTGCATTTCTTTTTTGGTGTAGTGTGCATAGTTTTTCTCACTCTCCTTTCTCTCTCTCCTCTCTCTCAGTTTCTCTCTCTCTCTCTGTCTCCATCTCTTACGAGTGCTCTCACTCTCATTCCCCATTTGGCGTTCGCTTGCGCTCGCGTGCTCTTCCTCTCTCTGTCTCGCCAGCTGGCTCTCTCGGCAAAAGCTCCTCCTACATTTATGTGCTATGTCGCCGCTTTAGCTTTGGGGATTTTTATGACAAAAACCAGCAGCAACAATTACAACAAATACACCAAAGGCTACAGCCAAAGGCTACGACAATGAGAGCCGAGTGTTTTCCACTTGTTGTTGCTGCTGCTGCTCCTGCTGCTCCTGCTGTAGGGGCGTCGCCATTTTGTATACTGCGCTGCTGTTGGCTCCACCCATTTTGCTAGTACACAAATACCACAAGCAAAGCTCAAACCTGCACATTATGTACACACATCTACATAGCCACTCAACTCTGCATATATATATATATATATACATATATATATATATACTTAGCAGATATACCATTTACTTTGCAGTTATGTACTGTGCAAATAATCGTAGTGCCTTTTTTCGCTTTTCTGCACTCTGCGCTCAATTTCATTTTGAATAGTAAATAATTTATATTTTACGAATTCTCATTTGCTTGCACAACTTTAGCCATCTAAAGCACTAATTATTTTATTAGAAAATTAAAACAAATACACACAAATAGTTTTACTTCAATTTTGTTTCAATCTTATAGTTTTAACCAGAAACTATATAAAAAGTCTGTTGACTTTTAAGCGCGAACCTTATATGACAATGTTTTTTATCTATATATATATATATATATATATATTTTTTTTAAATTTTTAACGCCAAATATGTAAAATTTTCGGCCCTCAGAATTTGAATCAGATGATAATTATTACATATTTTAATATCTAAACATCTGTTATCAAAATAGATAAATTTCCCATACAAATCTTATTGGTTGGTTATATATTCTGTAAAGAAGATTTAAAATGCTTTTTTTTTTAGAATTTCTCTTTAATTTTTGGGAAAACTTAGAATTTATGTTTTTATCGGGGCTTTCAAGTTAAGGAAACAGTTCACCTCAACGTCTCACAATTTCAAAATATTATTTAATTTAGATCCAAATAACTAGAAGAAACAATTTTACTGCCCGTTTAATGCAATTTGCGAGCGTCTCGTCAAAAACAATCGAAGAAATTCAATTAAAGACAAAAGTACTCACTTTTTTCCGCTTGTTGTTTTTTTTGTTTTTGTGGTGCATAATTGGTAATTGGATTTGCGGCTCAGATTCTGCTTGTCGACTATTTAACTTGTTAATTTTATTGTTGTTCTTTTGGAGTCGTCTGCAGACGTCTCTAGCCGGGTTATCCACCCACTTCTTCCTCCCCGTGTTTGTCTCCATCGCAGTTGGTGTCTCGAGACCCCGTCTAATGAGTGAGTAAACAGTCAAATTTTGTAAATTCGGTACATTTTCGGCGGGAACTCATCAGCCTTTCTTCTTCTTTGATTTGAGTAACAATGAGTGAATGAAAGAAAGTAAAACAAAATCCTTTTGTACTGAGCCGAGTTCATTTATAATTAAGTTGTCTAATTCATTTCGGCTTTTGTTGATATTTTTTACTTCTTTGGCACTTGTTCCTGTTGTTCCGTATTATTTGTTGTTGTTGTTCTCATTACCACAAAATCCACTCTTGACTCCCTGCCGCACTGAATCAACAAAACAAATGTTTTTTTCTTTTACTGCTTTGCCTGCTTTTTTCTGCTGCTGTTGTTGTTTTTAATGATTCTTATGGCATTCAAGTGGCTTTTTATGCGCACTTCACTTTCAGCTGGCAGAGTCGAGACCTCCCCAGACCCGGACCTGGAGGGCTTCAAGTGCCCAAGTCGACGCGAGCGGAAACGGAAATGGAAACGGCAAAAGCAACGCCATGAAGTTAATTTTATTTATGCGCAGATAAAACAATGGTCAGAGCCAAAGGAAAGACAACGTCACCTGGCTCCAGCTGGGTCTAAGCAAGGCGCTTGCCAGGAGACATATTTAAAATGCAATAAATACAAATGAAAAATGAGAACGAGCAAAGGAGGTGTAATATTAAAAGCACTCAACAACTTACTGCTTCAAAGAGACCTGTGGAAAGTAACTTGCCTAGGATTATTAGAGACCGATTTGAGACAATCCAACTCAAATAAATGAAATTCTTATTATATTTATTTTTAAGCTGATCAAAAATGCAATCTTAATCTGTATTGCGATGCTGCGCATTATTATATTGTATTTCCCATACAGATACAGATATAGTTGCTTCAATGGAATCGTATAATTAACCCTAAACGACGAAAAGTTGTACAAATGAATGTAAAGAAGAATAAGAATAAAGCATCTCTGATCGCATAAAGTATATATTCTGGATTATCATCAACAGCAGAGTCGATTTAAAGCTAAATACACCAATTTGGAATATAAGTTCTTTGTCGTTACCTTCCAGCGGTTTCTAATGAAAATATATTAAGTTATATGATACATTTTAAATTATTACTTGAAACGATATACAAGTTATATATGTTCCCATTCATAAGCATTACATACCCACCGGCGCAATTTTTTGCATCATTTCGGAATTTCGCGAGAACGCCAAAAAGAAACGTGGCAAATGCAAAATGTGTCGCCTAATTTGCCATTAGCGCTATAAAGGCAAATTATGAAGTTGTACCACTTTTCCCACACCGTCCCCTCGCGTAGTCATGTTTGGAGTGTGCTACCTCCAATTTGAATTGTTGCTGTTGTTGTTGTTTGTCCGCTTATCGCACTTTCCACTTTCCTCTAGCTGCTCTAATTCGCCTAATATGGCCAAATGACACGAGGCACGTTCCCAGAACTGTGGCTGGCTGCTGGGCCATGTTTAGCCGACTGGGCGTGCCATTTTTCACGGCCCTTGTTACTGCTTATCCTCATGGCTCATAATAGCTTTTCATTATTGTTATTATGCCGAGAGCTCCACTCGTAAAAATCTCCGATACAACATTAACAAACGCACAAACAAAGCGCCAAACGAACAATCTGAAGACAGAGAACAACAACAATAACAACAGCAACAGTGAGGACAAAAAATGCCAAGACCTAAGCTCTGAAGAAGCGAGAGAAAAAAAACAAGCAGATTCCTTGAGGACAGCAAATATTCAAATGAAGTCGCGCGATAAGCCGACTCCAAATCTTGGAAAAACTGCCATCCCCCTCTGTGCTTAAAGGCTGCGTCTTTGTGCTGGCATTCTTGCCACAAGTCTGCGCCTATGCTGTGGAATTTTTGCAAAGGCGCTCTATGTGTGTCCTGTGCCGGTGGCTATGACTGAGATGTTCGCCCCCCACTCCGCATCTTGTAATGGGGTGTGATTTGCACACTTTTCGTCTCTGTTGTTGCTCCCTTGTTGTTTTCCATCTTCTTCGTTTTCTTCTTGTTGCTGTCTTTGGCTTTGCCTTTTTGGCCGCGCGCCGCCGCCAGTAAAAAGAGATTTTTTTGGCCCATCCTTAACTAAGCCATAAAATTCCATTTTACAAACTGTGAATCCTTCATGATCGCTTTAAGTGGTTCGCGCGTACTTTTTTTATACTTTTACGATTTTGCCTGCCCTTCAACCCTATGCGGGCAGTTGACGGCAATCATTGCCGGATACTTACGCGGATTTGCATCTTTGTTCGGTATTCTTGTGTCCCTGCCTGGGAGAAGAATGTCTTTATCTTGTTGGTTGTCAAAAAATGTTACTTTTTTTTTTGTTGGCTGGTTGCAACTTGTTTGTTTACTTTTGCCATGTCTTCATAAAATTAGACAATGACGCCCAGGCGTCTTCAGTACTCGAGCCGCGCCCCTGCCTCCTTCAGCCAACTTGTTTGCGTTTGTCATTTTTATGCGAGTTCTTCAAAACTTTACGCCCAAATGGCGTTTACTTAACGTCTTGCACTTGGCCAATGAGATTCGTTATTAGGTTAAGTGCTTTGTCCTGCCATTGTTTCGACTACAGCTCTTGCTCCTGCTCCTGCTCCTGTTCCTTGTTTTAGCTGTTTTCGCATCTATAACTCTCAGGAGTCTATAGAAAAGAAGTTTCGGCAATATTAAACTAGACTAGAATATAATATCTTTGCATAACCATTGGCACACATTATTTTAATAATATTATATTTTTAGCTAGCTATATTTGTTCGCTAATTGCAAATTATAGAAATATTAAAGTATATACAAAAATTGAATTTTAGTAATTAGTCTCAAAGTTTGCCTTGGTTCTCCAGCTCATCCACTGATCCATCCAAATAATTGCATTTTTTTGTATTCCAGTTTTCACAAAGTCATGACAGTATCAGTTCATACCTTGAATCTATATTAAGAATACTTAAATTTGGAGTGGTTGACCATAACAGACTCATAGTACTGGACTGCGTATTCATTATGACTAGGTAATAGAATATCTTGGATTATATGTACTGGGGAATTTGCTTTCGGATCTTTTGAGTGCAATTCTGTATTATATAATTGATCGACCAGGATAAATTTACAGTTACAATTATAGTATTTAGAATCATTTAAAATTACGATATATCTGCGCTATCGCTATTATCGTCTAATAATTGAGGTTCTATAAAATCAAATCGGCAATAGATTTAGTGCACAAAATAGGTGAACTATCTGATACCTAGTTGTAAATTTAATAAGAATTTTAGCATGTGAGAAAGGCAGACATCATTATAATAATCCGCAAATTACTTTCGCATATATATATATATATATATATATATATATATATATAGTGAATCTTTTGCACTGTCAAATATGACCAATAGCTGGATGCCTGATTCAATGTACTCAAACATTCCATCAAGTTATTCCATTCATTCCATTTATCCATTCACAGAACGCAGACAACAGTTTTGCAAACAGTTCAACTTATCACTGACGTCGCGGCGTCTGTTTCGAGTAAGGAGAAACCGTTAGAGTAACAGTACATTAGCTTAATGATTTTGCCACAGGAAACCGGATAAGATGAGAGAAATAGAGACAAAGAGAGAGAAAGGGAAAGAGGAGAATGAACTGTGGAAAAGAAATTGCATGGCCTGATGGCATGATGTTGACGATGTTACGCAGCACATTTCATAATTCCCGCGCCATGATTAAGTGCCCAGCCCAAAGGAATAGTGAAGAACGGAGAGAGGTAAGCGGAGAGTTGAGCTTTGAGTTTTTCTTTGGCAAAAGTTTTTGCAAGTTGTTGCAGTGGCTCTCTCAAGATGGCGGTCGCATAATTAACTGATTATGTGGGGCAGGTGGGGAACTAAAGATGCGCGCTGGTGCGGAAGCATGAAACTTGTTACTCACTCCCCTCCCTCTCTCTCTCTCTCTCTCTCTCTCCCTCACTCTCTCTCTCTGTCTCTATTTCTCTTGCTTTCTTAACTGGGTTTACGTAAGCGCTGAAACTTCAACGAGCGTTTGTACCAAGCAGAAAAGCTATAAGTCTGAAGTGGGCAAACATCAGACACAGCTCTAGCAAAATTATTAAAAACAAAAAAAATTAATTTGAAAGCTTGACCTCATCTTTATGAATATTTGAAAAACTGATCAATAAATTGAAGTGTACCGATTCATTTCTTAATTTTTTAGAAATAAGTACATAAATATGAGTTCGTTATTGCTTATTAATTTGACATAGTAATAAAGTTCTTGGACATATCCAAATTTGTAATAATTGTAACAAGAGCATTAATCATGTTGTTGTGCTTATTAATCGTTCTTTCTGAAAAGTAAATTTGTATATTATGCATATATACAAGATTAACCAAAAAAAAAACATGTATTATGCTAGGAAAATATGTTATCAACTTGAAAGATATAGAAACCCTTAATCCAATAAGGATTTTTTTATAAAACCTCTCAATAAGAATTTTAATATAGATATAATAATGGTATCTATAAACTAATAAAATAACAAATAACTTAATCCACACATCCAATAAAAAACAAATATTAAGAGACTCATTTTTGCTAACACACACAAATTCTTTCAATGCTGAATCGCTCAAAGTTTTACATATAAACCAGAACCTTCAAGCTCATCGTTCGTAGGTTTTAGCTGTTCACATGTATCTGTATCTATTGCAATGTAGTATTTATGACTATTTGCTTTGTTGTTGTGCTGTGTTGCGTACTATTCAAAATTCAAAAGCAAGAGCAAATCCAAATCAAAATCAAAACTAATGAAGTGAAAACGGCACTAAAATGTCTTAATATGTTTTCGACGTAAACGGGGCAACCTGTAAAATGGTAAACGGTTTGCACACAAGGACAAGCCTGGCACATAATATCCTTGTTGATTTCTTTTCGGGCGATTTACTGCCTACACACGTTGCGCTGTGTTGTGTTCTCTTATTGCTGTTGTTTGTGGTTGTTGTTCTTGTTGCTATTGTTGGCTGGCTTTGTGCTTGTGCGCTGCTTATCTCAATGCAGGGATCAGCAGCAGTAGGAGCAGGAGCGACGGCAGCAGCTTTAGTCCTGCTCCCCGGCGTGTCCTGATCGATAAATTTTCCATTAAAGTTATTTTTAAATGCCGCAAAAAACAAGACAGGAGTCTGACTAGCTGACTGACTGACTGGCTGGCTGGCTGGCAGGGAGGCAGAAGTTTGCCAGGACGAACGTGTGCCAGCCTGCGCCAGGATAATGTACTCGTTATGCCTGATAAAGTTATAAACTCGTATGTGCTGGCAGCGAGGGTTGTCCTTTTACTGCCTATCGAATTGATTTACTGCCTTCCAAATTTCCACACAACACACACACTCATTCTCAAATTTTGTGGATGGGGTTGGAGGGCAGGGGGTGAACAAATGAACCGGTTTTTGGCAGCTCTATGCCGTTTCAACCTCTCGATTCTTTTTGCTTATGAAAATTCTACACATAAATTAAAAGAAAATTGAGCTTATCTCAATTAGCCACGAGCCATACATTATTTTTACATTTCGATTTAAAAATATGCACGACTTGATTACCAAATTTGTTCATGCAGGTTCTCTCGTTATTAGTTTAAAAAATATTAATATCAAATCAAATTAAGTAATATTGTTGTTTTATCTTTTGCCAAATTTTATATTTTATGTGATTTTATTTCAAAGTGCAACATGTTAGAATCCTAATGAAAAAAGTTAATAAATTTGCCTTATTTTCAAAATTTCGGCTTATAAAACATATTTTACTTGAATTTCAACAAATCTTTTCTTTAAATTACAAAAAAAAGGATCAAAATATTTGCTTGAAGATGTGTCTGATTTTCGGAGCTAGTGAAACCTTGAACAGCTTGAACAACAATAACAATAACAATAGCAACTCATACTCATGCTGACAAGCATATACACTCACTCACATATGTAAACGCACACCTATCATATTTGTGGTTGCGGCAGGAGAAAGTTATCTGATTGAGTGCGAACTGCCAATGGTCTCAACACTCCCAGTTAGCAGTCAAGCAGCCAGGACATGGCCAGGATGCTTCACTCACTGCATATGCATGTGTGTGTCTCTCTCTTTAGCTGTATGAATGTGTGTTTGTGTTTGCTTGTGTGTATGTTTTTTGTGCGATGATCTAAAACGGAAATCCTGTGGGCAGATAACTGCCATGTATTAAGGCAAGCTCCCAACCCTGTAAATGTGTGTGCGTGTGTGTGCCATTTGGCTACAACCGGCAGAACCCACACCCTTAACCCCAACCCCGTCCTTCAAACCCAACAAAACCTCAGTGGCAACGTTGTCCTTGTTGGCATTTTTTTTTACTGCTTGCCTGACGCTGTTGCTGGTTATTGAATTAGCCCAATAAACCAGAAAAACAAGACAACAACACACACACCCACACACATGCAAAATAAACGCATAGCGCACAAGCGCTGCCTCTACTACAATCCCCATCCTCACCCCAACCCCACCCAAGTCAGCAGCCGACAACCCTCCAGCCAGGAGGCGTCAAAATAACAGAGAAGGAAACAAACATTTCAGCACTCGCATTTCAATGGCCAAACGGCTGCCAGGCAACTCATTAGAATGTTGGCTTCCACAGGGCGCTAATAGTCCCAGTTACCCAACACCTCCACCTTCCCCATACCCACTACTTTCTATTTCCTTGCCCCCTTTCCATTTCAACACAAAACTCCCTAGCATAATTGGAGGCGATAATTTTGTGGGTTCTGTTTTTTTTTTTTGGGGGGGGGGGGGGGGGGGCGCTGTTTGAGTTGTTGTCATTTGTTGACGACGAGATTCAATTGTGTTTCTGTTTACCGTATGTGTTCTGGTTACACCTGCACATGTGTACCAATTTGCTTGTTAGATCAAAGCAACAGTGCTAAGGTTTCATTATCAGTCGACGATAGACAGTTGGGGGTTGGCGAAGCTAACTGCAATAGTCTCTGACTTGAAATAATTAATATGAGTCTCATCTTTGACGAGGATAGCACTTCCACTTACTCCGTCGGAGATCAACTAAACATGTCTACAAGATATTAGCTCGAAATATGAATCAATAAAATGTGTTACCAGTACCACCCTTACATTTTATTAACTTTAGCTCTACAAGTTTGTAAGCTATTGTTTTTTTTTGATTTTTAGGATAGAGATGGAAGTCTTTCTAAAGGTCACACACAATTTCCTGAATGAATTTTGGAGATATATTGTTGTATAGGCGTATGCGACATTTTCGAATGCTTAGCTTCGTATTGAAAATGGTACGATTTTCACTGTTTATCCGACGAGAAAAACATAATGTTACAAACAATATAAATAAAGTTGCAAAGGGAGACGATATACCTGCATCACGATATTCCGCTCGAGAAGCGTGGATTGGACTACCCAAATCCCTATTGGTCCTGCTGAAGAACCAAAACAATCGAGACCGACACTTGGAAGGAGATATCCAAGAGAAATGAAGATGGTGGAGGCCTCCTAGTTATCGGGATAGATGAGCTCTCCCAGAATGTGATCTCCTGTCGATACGGGACGATTCCCGTAGGTGGATTGAAGAAGAAGGTTGGAGCAAAGTATGGCGGATGTTCCCATCAGGCACTCCCGCTGCAGGACCGAGCAGTCACCTGACGCAGGCCGCCGACTTGTCGGAGGACGTTGCAGAGGACGAGGAGTTAGCAGCCTTGGCTGTTTTAGCAAGGATGCTTACCAAGCAACACCTTGGGCTAGCCCTGCTACAGGAGCCATGGGTGAATAATGCCATTAGAGGGCTATATACGGCCGTTTCAAAGGTTATCTGGGATCGGAGAGATCCAGCACCCAGAGCACGCATTATGGTGAGGAAGAGTATTAACTTTACTATCCTTTCGGAAGTGCTAAGCTAGATGCCAGTGGTAACGCGGTCTCTATGGCTGTAGTGTCTGCGTCCTTCGCAGGAGGTGAGCCTGCCCACTACTAGAAATAGAGCAAATGGTGGAGTACTGTAGGAAAGAGAAGATGCCGCTGATCGTCGGATGTGATGCCAATGCGCACCACACAATATGGGGCAGAAGCAACATTAACATGAGGGGTGAGTGCCTCACAGATTTTAAATGTAAATATAATCTAGAACTCGGTAATGTCGGATCTACACCACCATTTGTAAGTAGAATCAGGGAGGAGCTGTTAGACATCACCCTGATCAGTCGGTCCCTAAAACCTCACCTTAGGGACTGGCATGTTTCTCCAGAAGAATCTATGTCTGAATTAAATACGAATAGCAGTATACCAAGCCACGACCCCAGGAAAACATACTGGGAAGGATTCAAGTCGACCTTAGAGTTCAACCTAGCCAATGGAACATCTGGCATACCCAGAAACCCACTGGATATATAGAGGGCCGTAGGTAATATTAATAAAAGCATAAGTGCTTTTGAATAAAATTGCCCGGGAAAAAGTATATGGAGAAGGATGTCCGCTGGTGGAACGATAGCCTGGAAAGGCTGCGCCTGACCACACGTCGCCTCTTTAAAAAAGCAAAGAGAGACGGAGTATGGGAACAGTACCGTGAAAGTCTGACCTATAATAAGGAGATTAGGAAGGCTAACGGAAGAATTACATACTTCTGCGAAAGCATAGTAAGCACAAGTGAAGGCGCCAGGCTCCATAGAGCACTGGCAAAACGTGCGCCTGATGTAAATTTAGCACTGAAGTGTAGGGATAACTCCTTAACGAGAAATAATATGCAGAAAGTAGAACTCCTTTTTGAAACGCACTTTCCAGGTAGTATCCCCCTGCAGGAAGATCATATCGAAAGTGAGAGTAGATATATACCGTCGATTGACGACTGCCAGTTTTCCTTCAAATAGGTCAGGACATACTCCTCTGCGGTATAAGAAAACACTACTAGCGGCCTAGCCCTCTGACATATACCGAGCGCATGGAGTATAGCTAGTGTAGTCTTCATCTTCTTCAGCACATCAGTAGTAGATGAAGCCGACTTGCTAGGAGGGGTATTCAATGTCAGGGATATGTCGATGACGTTGTTATCGTAGTGCAAGGCAAATTTGAAATTAGTGCTGAAGATAACGAGTGACTGGTGTACCGAGGTTGGACGCAACCTAAGCCCTACAAAAACTCTCATTGGCCCCTACACTAGACTATAGAAGTTACAGAGAATGAGGCGAATATGGATTTCAAGAAGCCTATTAGAAACAAGCGGGCAGCTAAAATACCTCGGAGTCACATTTGACAGTAAGATACATTTTTGGCACCTACAGTGTCTCACAGCTTATTTCCGACAGTGTCTAGCAAAAATTTTATTTGCCTGCCATAAACTAATTATACATTATTTTTCAAAAATTCTAAAGACCGATGCAGGTACATATATTAACCACCTAAATAATATATGACCCCCATAAACTGGGGTTTTCCCCACATGCTGAGGTCGGGTTATGTAAAAAAGTACCTTAATTTATGGTCACAGCTTATTTCCGACAGTGGCATTATGGACACCTGGGTGCCATAAAACCCGATTTATTACGTCAGGTTGATTATTTTTGCTATAAATAGACCAATACTACGTAGTCAGTTTAGTTATATCCTGCATCTCGAGTGCAACCAGCCCACAAGGACTATGGGCAAAGGGACTACCATTGAACAACGGAATCTCATCCTGGAACACTTCAAGATCGGATATTCACATCGGCAAATAGCTGAAATGGTCAATTTAAACAGGTCAACTGTATACAGCATCATTCGTCTTCATCGACGAAAATCGGATAGAGAACAAGAGCAGAATGGCACCAAACAAGATTTTCACCGAACAGGAAGAGCGGAGGATCATCAGAAAAATAAGGGAAAATCCCAAGCTATCGGCTCCAAAACTGACTCAACATGTGCAGGATGAAACAACATTTTTGGCTCGGACGGATGGAATTATGTGTGGCGATAGTCCAATACTGAGCTGAATCCCAAAAACCTAAAGTCAACAGTCAAGCACGGCGGAGGAAGTGTCATGGTATGGGCATCTATCTCGGCAGCCGGCGTCGGAAATTTGGTGTTCACTGTAAAAACAATGGACAAGAATGTGTACCTCAATATATAAAAGTAAAATTTACTCCAAAGTGCCGAGAAGCTAGGAATCCGACGTACTTTCTGGTTCTACCAGGTCAAGCACCAGGATAACAACCAAGCATAAGTCCGGATTAGTACAGTCCTGGCTTATCTGGAACTGCTCCCACATTATAATACCGCTGTCCCAGTCTCCAGATTTAAATGTTCTTGAAAATTTGTGGACTCTGCTGGAAAATAACATCCGGAATCCAAGATCCGATCGCAAAAATGCTCTGCTGGATGAGTGGAGTAAAATCAGCACAGAAACTACCTGGAAGATGGTATCTTCCATGAATAATAGGTTAAGGGAAGTTATTAAGGCTAAAGGATATCATCCTATTAAGTAATTACATCCTTATTTATGTTTTTATACGCCTAATAAGTTACTTTTTTAAGACTGTCTAAAATAAACTGTGACATGTATTTTGGATAAGTTTTCAGTTTTTGACAAATTTTAATTAATTAATTAATATTTGAATAAGAACTGAAGTTTATTTTTCAAACGTGATATAGCATGAAACAAATTGACATTTAAACATTTTGCGTTTGTTTCTTTGTTTAGACTTTATAGCACCTTAAAATGTTTACTAGACACTGCTGAAATAAGCTGTGAGACACTGTGGCATTGGAAGCCTTACGCCACTCCACCATACCATAAGGTTCTAACATAAAGATACGCTTCTAAGGTTGTCGACAGAAGGAGTGGGGGGCAATCACATCCTAAGCCAGAGAGATGCCCAACTTCTTTCAGATGAACTTCCCCTACTGATGCAAATGGAAATGGATGACTCTAGATTAATCCGCACACCATAATATGGTACACCGATGGATCACTCACTAATCAGGGCATAGGCCTTGGAGGGGTGGGCCCTAGGATATCATACCATGAATCCCTGGGGACGCAATCCAGCATATTTCACGCTGAGGTGTGCGCGATAGGGAGATGTGCAACCTGCAACGTAACTGTCGGAATACGCATATATCCATCCTATCGAAGATAACATCTAAAGTAGTCCATGAGGTACGATCCAAGCTTGACCAATTCGGGACACACAATAGGCTTACCCTAAGATGGGTCCCGGGCCACAGGAACATAGTGGGGAACGAAGCGGCTGATGAGCAAGCAAGAATGGGGGCAGAGAAGCTCCTAAAAGAGCCAGAACTATTTTGTAGCATAGGAAGGCACACAATACGACTGCAGTTTAGAAATGAAGAAAGGCAGAGGCGGCAACGGAGCTTGGCAGAGACAGAAGGACTCGAAAAGCAAGATGTCGATCTATGCAAGTAATAACCAAGAAGAACAGGCTTAGGACATAGAAGCCTTTAACCTAGCAAAGATTCTCGCATTCGTGCGGGAGCTGGGGTTGATGGAGGAGCTATAGGCTCAGAAGGGGCAAATAGATAGCAGTGCAGGTATCCCAATAATAATAATAAAAATACAAAGCCATGACGCTCTTCAAACTAAAAAACCTCTAACAAATAACTTTTATATATAGCTTAAAAGCGTTTTAGTGTGTCTGTTTCATTTACATTATCTGTTGCGTTTTTATATTTGCTGTATAATTTATGTCCGTACAAAAAACTACGCACAGAGAGGGCGAGGGAGGCAGAAAGAACGCCTCCAGGGCCACAACCTGAACAAAAACAAACAAACAATTTTAATCTGAGTGACGAATGTTGAAAGTCAGATGAAGTTACTCTTCCTTATATATAGTTATTATGTCTATCAAAATAGAGAAAGAGCTCGAGTTGGAGTACAAGGCTTAAATTTAAATATTGTATTATACTAATTATAATGTTTGGCATAAAACAAAGTTTATTCTATCTTTACGTAAAAGACTCTTTTAACTTTAGATGCTTTATTTTACTTTCACCACTTTCGGCTTATGGAATAATATTTTCTCAATCTCTTTTTTTAGTATTTCGGTCTCCTTTTTTGCTATATTAATTACATTCTTTGTCGAATCTATAGCCCTAAATACATAGTATATTGATCTTCGGCTTTGCAGTCTTCATTTACTGCGATTTCCATTTGTTGGTTTTGTGCAACAAGTATGCAGGCTGCTAAGCTGTTGTCCTTCGCAGGACATCGCAGACGTGGAGCGTCCGTGCGTTGCGGAAGTAATTTTTATTTGCCAGACAATTTACTTATTTTGTGATTTCCGTTTGCCTACCCCAAGCAGGCCAAATATTTCCGGCATTTGACTTGCTCTCTGTCTGCCCATTTTTATTTATTTTTATTTATTCTGTTTTCTTCTTTATTGCTAGTTTGTTTTTGCCTCCTCACAGATTCTTAAATCCTTTTGGCACATTAAGCGCTTCCTTCGTCCACTTTATCACATTGAATTTTACACAAATTCTAAATAAAAAACAAGTGAGAACGTTGCAGTCGGGCGTAACCGACTGCGAAATCCTCTGATACCATAAGTAATACCATCTGATAGCCGGTGCCACAGAGCAGGGTGGGTGTAGCCAAGAAATACTGATCTTTAAAGGAGATTTTTAGTAATCTACCGCCCAAGTTTCCCATTAAAATTGCGGTAGATGTAGGCATTTGTGCAATTTTTGGGCATAGGTGTAGCTGTAGCTCTTAACTTACGTGGGATATAGACTTTGGGAATTTTAGAGGGGATAGTGGACGAGGCTGAAGAACAATTATTAGATAAGGTTCCTAATAATCTTCCTTCCAAGTTTGGTAACTGTAGCTCTAAAATTGTGGGAATGATAGGCTTTTATCTTTTTGGGGGCGGAGTGGGCGTGGTCGACAATTGTGGGAAATATGTGCCTTTATCGATTTGCGAATATCAATTTATTTCCTAGCCTCCTAATGTACGTAGCACTCCAAGTAGATGTTCTAAGTTCCAAGTTTCTGGTCTCCATCTCTAACGGAAGAAGTTGCGTTCATACAGACGGATAAACAGCATGACGAACATTGCACAAAACCAAGATACTATGATACCATCGGTATCAGAGTATAATAAAATACATACATATAAATGTATTTAAAAATGTTGGTGGTGCTTGCAGCAGCTGCTCGTGTTGTGGTTGTTGTTGTCTGCAGAAGAACATTTACATGAGGCAACGTGCAAACGTCAGCGAGCATGCATATACAACAAGTACGAACATTGCAGTCGGGCGTAACCGGCTGTGGAATACTCTGGTACCACTGGCAGACTAGCTATTAACAGGCGGTATAGAAACTCCTTGCGTGTGTTTTGACCATTTTAATGGGTTGTCATCAATCCATCATCAACACATCCGATATGTGTTTTTATCGATTAGCACTCATCGATGTTACCGATTTACCAGCTCCTCAGTGGGCGTACCAGCCCAATTTCAACAGACAGACAGTATGACGGACATTGTACAAAAACCAATATTCTCTCTTCGGCGTCAGAGTATAAATATAACCGCTACGCTTCATTCGGTCAGCAACAGATACAGGACTCATAGTCACATTGTTGTTATCCGAAGTCATTTAACAATAATCGCGCGCATATGAAATGGACCATGAGCCATCCACATGACGATGGCCGACGACGACGATGACGACGACGACGATAACGACGACGGCGATGACGATGACGATGTCGTTGTCATAGTCGCTGAATTTGCCTGAGCCCTTGATTCGCATGAATGCATGAAATTCGTGCTTAAATTGTTACATAGCGGTAAGGTCGAATACTTTATTGTTATATATTACACAGAGAGAAAAATCAAGAATTTTAGTATCGTATCAAGCCCATAAAGTATGAAGAGTAGAGTATGACAAAGTACAAAAAGGTATAAAAGATAATCATATATTAATATTTCATATGTAAAGTGCAAAACAAACTTATTTTGAGCCCGTTGATGCTTAAATTATTTCTGCTTTGGTTTGTTTGACTTGCATAGTTTTTTATTTATCTAGAGATCAAGCCATGACTGAAAAGCCGGACTTTAAGAACCAAAGATGCCAAACTTGGGGATATATTATTAAGAAGCTCCTCTTATATTGGTAAAAATTCTGGTATTGCTCCGCCTATAAAAATCGAGTCATTATCTTCCATAATGCTAGAGCTAAGGCTTCCAAATTTAGCTATATTCTACGAATTGTTAGAAATCTCAAAAACCAATTTCCCAGAAAGTTTTAGAGCTAGGGTAATCAACCACCGCCACCCAGACAACCCCCACCCCAACCACGCAAGACGGTGCTGTCTCGCCTGTTGTCAGTTGGTATTACACTCGCATGAGAGTATTCCCAGTCGGTTACTCCCGACTTGTTTTTTTGTCCATGGTAGAGTACTCCCTCGATTCGAACGTTTCGGCGCTGCACTACATGCCCGGATGTGTAGTCATTGTTGGGTGCTCATAAATTGCAAATGGCCAAATACCGTTTAATGGTCACCGGCCCCAAAAACAGCAGCAGCAACAGCAACAACGATTGCAACATGGAAAATACAAATGAAAGAGTTCGAAAGAGTTCCATCGCCAATGGGATGGAACAGGAAAGCAATATTTTTTTGGTTATTTTAGCTGAATTTCAGCTGTCTATAATAAGAAAGAAAAATTTTTTTAAAAAGCATAGCATTTTTTAAAAAATCATAAAATGGAAAATTTTTGTTATATACTTTATTTAATTTATAGCCTAGCAATAATAATTTATTTTTAATTAATATGAAAAGGTAAAAATTAAATTTGAAGTTTTGATTCACATCATCAAAAGCTTGAACAGAGTGAAAATGGCAACTGTACTTAGATTAGCTGTAACTTGTAAAGGCTTGAAACAGAAAATGTGTACAGGTTTATTTTTTGATACGAATTCATTTGTATTGATATATTCGTCTTCATTCATTTGAATCATCTTCTTTAAGGGTATACAAAAATTGTTAATCATATCGATAGCTGTTGGTAGCCGACTCGATGTTGTTGTCTTTTTGTTTACGACGCTTGATGCGGCGGCCGTTACTTTTATTGCTTGGCCGCTGGCAGGATCTGAGTTCTGGCCACTGTCCATTGGCCACTGTCACACATGGCCGGAAATCGGCTTCGACACTGCATGAGGCCAAACATTTGCATAAAATGCCAGAACGGAGCCGCAACGACCACTACGGCTGCCAAACGAGCTGCCAATGAAACTGGCCTGTATCCAGCACCCTGCAGCCAGCAGCAGGACAAGGCTTGATTTTCGATTTTTCTCACTGATTTTGCACATTTTTCAGTGTCGAGCTCATGCTTTTATTTTCAGTTATTTTTTTTTTGTTTCAGTCGATGCAGCGCATGTAGTTTATGTGTTTATAGATTAATCGCTTTTTGGTTAAATGACTTCGATAGTCGACGTCATAACTCCGATCCTCCCCCACCCGACCACTCTTGATGTATGTGGGTGCTGCTGAAAACGAGTATTCGTTCATTGGGTGAATGTTTCGCTTTAAAGTTGCCACATTTTATTGTAAATTGCTGGCGACAGCTGTGGGAAAGCCCACGACATGCAATGAAGGACATCGAGGGGAGATGGGGAGAGGAAGTGAGGATTGTATATGAGTTAAAGCATGAAACTTTAGAGTTTGACTTTCAGTTTCCCTTTATTGGTATAGGTCTAAGATTTTAATATATCTGATATTTATTTGAAGAAATTAATAACATCAATGCAGTCATGGCTTATAAATCAAACTAATCTTATATAGCCTGCCCTCATGCTCCGCCTGGCTTAAGGCGGAGTCGACATTAAACTAGTCCAAGAACCTTGGATAGTTGTAGGCAAGGTGTGCGGACTAGGTAGCAAGGACTGTAAGCTCATAAGAGCTCAAACAGAAAGTAAAATTAGAGCCTGCGTTATCGCGAAAACACCTCAGTATTTTTCTGCTCAATAATTTTAGCAACGGCGACAACACCGTGGTAAGCCTGGAGCTACAGCCAGCTCCAATAAGACTAATATCGTCATATATGGCCCACGACAGCCTTGGACCACTACTGAAAGGCGGAAAACTGGCCACAAACCTTTCCTTCTGTAGCAGTGCCAACTCTTTGGGACTGACACTGGACAGGAAATTAGGCATCTTAATACCCAGCTCCGGGTTAAGAAAGCCACAGTCGCCTTATATACTTGTAGGAAATCCATTGGACTTTAGTGGGATATGTCCGTACAGCTTAGTATCCAGCTATCCTCTAGCGTATACTCCGTACAGCTTAGTATCCAGCTATCCTCGAGCTTTCTAAGGCACTGCAATGTCTTCTAGGCAGAGGTAATAGCCATAAAGGAAGCACCTAATTGCCTAAAGAGGTCTAAAACTAGTTCTTGCAACGTCAACATATATATTGATAGCCAAGCGGCAATCAAAACTATCAGCACGATGTTGTCAAACTCGATGTCCGTAACAAGCTGTTGCAAATATCTACCCGATATGGCAAATCAGCATGTTATTATTATTGTTATTGGGTGCCTGGGAAACACAATATGGAAGGCAACTGCAAAGCTGAGCCAGGAGTGGCACTCTACTACCCCTCCTCCCTGACAAGGAAGGTATATGTATGCCACTGGCTACCTGCAAGCTCAAAATTAAAGAAAATAATAGACTCAGGTCAAACGACAAATGGATAAATGCCAACTGTGGTCGAAAAGCACGCCAAACCTGGCCTAATTTAAATAGTAAACGCAGTAGGCAACTGCGTAGACTAAGCCGCACAAATTGCTCCTTAGTAATACGTGCATTAACCGTACAAAGGCTTCAAGCACAATGATTACAATGATTTCTGCAGGAGCTGTAGAGATGAGGAGGAGGTAGAATCTCCTGAACATTTTCTATGCTTCTGCCATGCATTTGCAAGGAAAGGATTCGCCACAATGGGAACCTATTTCTTGTCAAAATCTTTTTGAAATGCATAAACGCATCTGGCTGGTCTACACTGTGATTCATGCCCACATGATTCCATAAGAAAGGAAGGAGATTCCACACGGTATCACAACGGGCCAAAAATGGCTTAAGTGTGTCGACCTTGGTCGACAGCCGTTAAACCTAACCTAACTGATATAGCCTGCTGCAAAGACATTGCTAGCTTGTAAAAAACCATAGGTTGTGAGGCGAGTCCAGATCTTTAAGCCTAAATAAAACAAGTTTTGCTTAAATTCAAATTCGAAAGGTCTGATATTTATTCTTACGAGTATATTCCCATATTGGATCAAATATCAAAAAAATGTAAATATGTATTCAAGAATTATCAATCTTTTAGTGTAACTGAATAAAAATCATTTCAACAAAGGATTATATTATCAACACCGCTCGACTTTACCATATAAAGTTTTATCTAGCTATAATTGAAATTAAATGTGAACAGGTGTACTAGGTCTGAAAGGTGTGACGTTTCTGGCAGGTCGAAATTGGCTCTTGTCTACAAATACTAGTAAGCGATGCATTTAAAGCTGCCTCAACGCGTCTCTCTGGTTGTCTGTCGACTTTCGCTAAGTTGCCTGTCCTGTTTTGGCATTAACAAAAACGTTAAATATGTTTTTACAATTCTAATTATGACAGACCGTCACCCCAAATTACAACAAATGGCAGCAGCAGCAACAACAACTCGACTGGCACTCGGCATAATTAAGAGTGTGTCTGTGTGTGTGTGTGGGCAAGTATGTGTTTGCTGAGATTGTCACTCTTAACATGCATAAAAAATAAGTAACAGCGACAACGGCAACGGCAGTTTTAAAAGTTTTACAAATTAAGACATGCGAAGTGTGAGCGGTGAGCGATGGTGAGGGGAGGAAGGGGCTTTGCCTCTGCCAATGACTATTTCCGTCTAACCCTGCCATAAAACCCCCACAGCAGTCCCCGTCCGCCATCAACGCTGAAACACTTGCTGAGCTCATGTTAATCAGGTTATGATAATTATTTGTAACAAATTGTTGGGAAATGGGCGGCTCGGGGCTGTAACGGGGTTACGAGGAAATGGGATGTGAGGGGAGGGGTAGGTGAGTGGTAGCTTTGCAATTAAAATGTGTAAAATCCACGACGCGACAGTGGAAAACTTTATGAAAATGACAAGGCGCAAGCGACATTTTCATTAAAACAATTAAAATTTAAACTGGCGTTAAATTATACAGGCATTAAACGGGCAATGGGGCGAGAACTTCGGAAGAGGCACAAGATAAGGGCGGCTTTAAGTGCTTGCCGAAGACTACATTTCCCGGGCACAATGAACCAACGCCCAACACTGATGCTCCTCAATTATTCAGTGGCGGAACACAAACTAGCCAAGAATCGAAACTGAAACAGAAACTGAAACAAGAACTGAAACTGAAACTGAAACAGAAATGGTAAACTTTTTTGGCTGCGTGTCACTTTGCCAGTTTGTGACTTCTTCTTGTGGGCTGTCAAAGAAAGGAGATGCATATATATATGTATGTATTTGGCCAGAAATTAACTGCCAACTTGATAAACTATCCATACGCAGTAACTTGACAAGCTCAAAGGCAAACCGCAGGTGAAGCCAAAAGCGCCAAAAGTTGACGGCTAAGAAGTTGACATTTTCACTCTGTATCCAAATAGTTTTCTAGGGGCGGGCTTGCTTTACTGGCAGGTGCACGATAAAAGTTTCGAGTTGACAATTAAGAAATTAAGTTGCCACTTAGGCAACTGTCAGTTTGTGTTTGACAAGCAGTCACAGATAGCTATATCCACTCACTCAACTTTTGACTTCTTTGAGTGCTCTTCCTGAGGATCTGATAACCATGACGTCCAACTTGCCAACGGCTTAGTAAGCTAACAAAGTAAAAAATTCCCGACGGTGAGAAATTTTTGAAAAACTGTACAACGTTTTGTTTTTCATTCAATAGTTCTCAAACTCATTTTCATATACAAATTAATTAAATATTGTGTTTTCGAAAAAAAATAAACTTCAAAATAATACGTCAAAAACCATAGTCGTCATTAATGTATAATATTTTTTTTATTTATTACACTTATTTATTAAGAGCAAAAGCTAAAAACTTGTCGAGCTAATGACATTTTTATATTTAATAACTATACATATTTAAAAGCCATAATTTACAAACTAGGAAATCTCACTCACTATTTGTCTGATTTAAACTGCTCTAGATAGTCAGTTTAATTTTCCATATGTAACAATCTTTCACTCTTTTCTTGTACGTATGCTTTACGTAACTTATAAAGCAATTTCATAGAGCATTTGAGCTTCGTGGAATTGTTGCTTGTAAAGTTTTTCCCGTTTTATTTGTTGGCGTTTTGTTTGCATTATCAACAGACTAACACCTTTCAGATGTGTGAGAGTGCGTGTGTGAGTGTGTTTGCTTAACTGATAGCTGCTCTTAGCAATAAATGCCACTCATAATCAAATCAAATTTTGCCTGCCCCTCACTTGACTCACTTTCTTTCTGAGCAAAAACTTTTGCGTGAAGCTTAAACATAATTTTCCTACATGTTCACCCCCACCCATCGCCACCCCACCAGGCCCTGGACGCATTATCTCCAACTCCTTAGCATAAGAGCATATTCACCAATCGCATTTACTTTATCATTGGCAAAAGGTAAATACACTCGGCAATCTTTTTCCCCACGACTCACACCCGCCCTGAGGCCATAGCTTTTAATATGCCAACTGTGGAGTTCTACCCTAACCCAGATCGCACACAAGCGCGCAGCTCATTCATAGTTTTCTCTAATGAGCGGCAATGTGGCAAGCGTATCATTTTTGGCTGTAAATTTTTAGCATGTCGTGGGTGATGTCTCAATTATCCGCAATCCCCAACTGCCAACCCCCAACCTCCATCCCAAATAATATGTATGCTTGGCATATGCCTGCTTGATTGTATCGCTATAGCTTTTGATATTGTTGCGTGCTGGGCGTTTGGCATGCCAAAATGACATTAGTCACACAACCATCCAGAGTCATCCGAGACCGGCAGCAAGGACTCGCGACTGTGTGTGTGTGTCTTTGTGTGTTAGCAGACAGCTTTATTTAGCATCCTACTTGCTACGCCTGCATGTAGTTAGTTTCCTCCGCAACATTTCCCTGTGCATCCATTTCTGGCCATGCTTTGTTTGTTTGACTGCCGCCAACGCAATGGAAGCTGCTGCCACAATTTGTCGGCACATTTTTGGTATACCATATGAATTTTGGGTTTTATGTGAGTGGCTCGTGAAGGGGAATGGGGTGTTTATTGAGGCTGTGTGTCTTACTGCACTTGTCGCAACAATTTCAGTGCCATTGCATCAAACTAACACAAATTGTACTATATTTTTTGAATAACAGACTAGAAATAGTTGCTCCGGAGTCAATTAAGTTGTTCCGCTTTGTTACTTAAAATTTTATATATATCTTGTACGTAGATAGAGCACTCCCAGAAGTGAACGAAAGGTACTGGCTACCGTGAGCCGAGGTCGTCTTTGTCTACTTGACCATCTATAGAGTTTAGTTAGCGTTGAGACAATAAATTAATGTGGTTGTCTTGAATAGTTTTATTTTCAGTGCATCTACTACAAAAACTGTTGCACAGCACAAATGTTTTTTCTTTCACATCCGCTGAAGATTGGTCCTTAACTACATTTGGAATTGTTATAGAGTAGTTAACATTTACCACCTTACCCCTTCTCCCTCCCCACCACACTAGTCAGACAAGTCCATAGCCCATGCTATAGCCAAAATTGACATGGACAATATTTCAAAACAACATACAAAAGAAAAAAATTTTAAATGGAGTGTGAGAGGGAGAGGAGAAGAAAATAAAACATCCGGTTTAAAATGGCAGTCGCTGAGCCATTTTGACAAATCTATCAGTTATTATGCGCCTTTGTGAGCAGCGAAAGTACGAAAGGTCAGACACTAAAAAGGTGCATGATGGCTGTTGATGTGGATGTCGATGTGAATGTCTGAGTGTGGGCTTGGGGGTGAGTGTGGCCGATAAATGTGCTGCAAAGGAGGCAACAAAAGGTAACGGCGTCCATGTAAGCGATACCTAATTTCCGTTGTATTTTGCGAGTTGCGAGTTGCGAGTGGCGAGTTGTACTTTCTATTGAGTTAAGGGTGGCTGCCAGTGCCGGTTGCCTTCCGACCCCACAAAGCAGCCCTCAATGTTGTTTGTCTTGCATTTTATTAACAGGACAGTCAGGATCTCTCCCCCCCTCTCTCTCTCTCTGTGTGTCTCTATCTCTTGACAAGCTTTCAAGCGCAGCGAGCCGTGCGCTTTTATAAACTTATCTCATAACATTAATTGTGGTCAACACTTTTGGCCATTTCTGGCCTGACCATACACATACGTATACAAATTCTTGGCTGGGTAAGGGGCTGATTGGCTGGTTGGGGCAGAGACGCATGCTTACATTGTCAGTGATTTATGCAACAGCGGCACATGAGCCATAAATACCAAAATGCCAAAAGTTTCGCACAGGTGAATATGTGGCTATAAGCAGGAGCTGTGTATGTGTCTATGTGCGCTCCCAAGTGACCAACTAAGCAGCAAAAGGATCAACCACTAACCATTCAGGCAGTCGAGCAACAAAAGGCCATGGTCAAAGTTAAATATTTAAGCAGCCGACAAAACAACTCAATTAATTTGAAACGTTACGCCAGAGGCCGCCACACATAGCCAAATGGCAATTGAGCCAGCTTATGGGAAACTTATCCCGACTCCATTTCCATGTCCATTCTGAACAATTCCATGAAATGATATACTATTATATCAATCGGATGACGCGACGAAAACAAAAAAGGCCAACAGGCACATATTATGGCTAGCAGCGTTTTGGGCCACATCAGCACATTTGATTGTCCAAGCAACTGTTACGCAGTCACACTTACAGTCACAGTCACAGTTACTGTTACATGCTCATTAAACGATATTCAGCCTCGAGCATAAGGAAAACAAAGTGGGGAAAGCAAACGCAAAAGTAAAGAAGAAAAAGTGCCGTTAATTTCTCTTTATAAACCTGCTGGGAAACATTTTCCGTAATGCTGCAGGCAGCAAAAACAAAAGCACAATGGACTTGAAGAAAAACTTAAGAAAAAACAAAAAAAACTCAATTATAAAAACTCGAGTGAACGACTAGCATATATCCTGTAGCTAGATTTGATAATAACTATACAATAACTGTACAAAACGATCAAAAGGCTTCATATAAATCACAGAATTACTTTGGTCTGTCATAATCCAGAAAGAAAGAGCGTGAATCAAAACTCTCCAGGAAAAATGTGAAAGGTTTCAAAGGTTTCTACTTGAATCCTATACGTATTGCCAAGTTAAGTGGAATGGTATGGTGAAATGAGTTTCTAGAAAGTATTAATTTGGATTATTATTATTTTTAATTGTTATTATTAATCGAATCTTGATCTTTGGTAATGTACCCATTGACTTATCGTGTTTAGGGTATAAGGAGCATTAAGAAAATACAACTTAGACACAAGATAAACATCCTGCATTCAAGGTTGAGCACAAAGACAGTGGTGGGGAGGCGTGTTAAGCTGCCCCCGCTGAAGCAACCAACAACAACTGAACAACTGCTGTAATCAGCAGTTAACAAAATATAAAAACAAAAAGGGACATCAGGGCACACACACTTTCACACACAGGATTCGTGTCTTGGGCGCGGGTGACGGAGCGAAGGACAACGCAGTGCGCTAACGAGCAATTAGATTTCATTCTAAGCTTGGGAATTAATTGCAGTTTTTGCCAGGCTTCGCCACGGGTGCTGCCAACAAATAAGCCTGGCTAAGTTCAAAGAGCCAATCGCCCGTTCACGGAGACACACACTTGAAAAAATAAATGTCTTGGAATCATCTTAATCTTTAAAAAGTGGAAATTCAACTTATCAACCCTAACAACAAGATAGATTTAGGTTTGTATATATTTTGAAACAAAAAATGAACAAGATATTTTTGGAATTGTCCATTTGTGGCATGCATTTCTACTTTTGGAAATTTAATTACAATATTTCTGTTTCCAGGGCAATTTTAATTGATGCCGATATCGAAGCCCGAGGTTATATATTTTTTCTTAGTGCAGAAGACTGAACTGTGCCCCTGTGGCAAGTATTGTGTGTACCATATGTTGTCCGTTTTGTGATTCATTGTGAAAATGGCCAATTGGCATGAAGGGGCAGCAATGGGAAAATGTAGAAATGGAGAGCAAAAGGGAGAGCCCATCTTCATCTTCACACTACTTGACAACGTAAGCACCTTTCGAAATTGCACATTAGCACATTAGCTAGAGCTGCCATCCCCGAGATAATGAGGTTGGGCTGCGTTCCACACATTCAGCGTTATTTTTGGGACGTTTTAGCCACAGTTTGGCTCGTCTTGTGATTAATTTTTTATTGCAGGCAGAGGGCATACAGAGTCTAGGGAAGTGATTGTTAGTTGCTTCTGCCGGCGGGGGCAAATAATTGGGGTTTGTCTCACTGACGCCTGTTTACGAGTATGACGACAATGGACTTTTCGGGTAACAGTTTGGTAACGAGCTAATAAGCCGCAAAGGACTTGCGTGTAGGTGTGTAGACAACTAAGTGTTTATAGGTGCCACAAATTGGGCTTAAGGACTGTTAACTACATTGCATTTAATCAGAAGGGGTCTTTACAATGCAAAATAACGTAAAGAATCTACAAAGAAGACAATTGAAATTCTTGATTTTTCTATCTACGATTACAAAATAATTTAAAACAATCAAGAATGCTGCGATATACCCAGAATCCAGCTGTTAAATATATTCTAGTTTTATTGGCAAAGTTCTCTTTAAAAAGTATTGCACCCAAATGTGAGCAGGTCTGCCAGTGCACTCATTTCTTATAGCAAGCACAGGCACTGAATACTAATAATAACAAAACGAAGGCATCGCATGTTTTTATCCACAAGCCCGAACTGATACTAACTGGCTGGCTACAAACGCGTGCATATACATACATACGTACAGGTAATCGGTTATCTTGCCGTCTCTTTCTCACACATGCGCTCGAAATTTTTTTGCATACAGAAAATGCTTGCGGCTACTGATAGAAATGAGATCAATATGATAAAATTGGGCAGTTAATCAATAATGTGCATATGCATATTATGTATTAATTAAAAGCACTTGCGCTTTAAATTGTGCCATTTATTGCTATCGGAAATCGAAATGTATCGATATTCGAGAAACGGAGTTATTGATAAAATAAAGCAAGCTGGATCGGCGCCGGGTATAAGAGAACCGGACGGAAGACGGACATGGCTATATCGACTCGGCTGTTGATCCTGAGCAAAAATATATTCCTTCTGCCTGTTACATACATTTGCACAAAACCGGTATAACGTTTTTACCCATTTTTAATGGGTTCAGGGCAGAACAAATATTTAAATTTATTTTAAAACAGATATACGCTCTGCGATATTCGATGAAAGGCACTTGTTTTTTTTCACTTGTAAAATTGAAAATCTAATTTTTAAAATTTTTGTTGTGTTCCACAATAGGTGGCTGTTTTAAATACACGTTAATATAAAAAATTTAAGTAAATTTGTAATATAAACAGAAAAGTTGTAATTAAACTTTTTTAATGTGAGGTTAAGGTGCGGAATTCGATTAAAATGAATGTAAAATATAGAAATGGCACAGAAATATCCAATTAATAATGTGTCTAGCAGCCAGATTTGTTCATCATCAATTGCATCAATTCAAGAACTTTTTCGAAGTCAGGTAGTGGTATTAGTGACCATTCCCTAACGACAGCCTTTCGTAGGTGCTCAACTGTCTCAAAATGTCGATTACCTGCATAAACGACGGAACAGTTTTCTATGGGATACAGGTCTAAGAGCTTAAGATCCTTATCCAGAAACCACCCACGACAGGCCCGCGACACCTGTATGAAACATTATGTTGTTGGAAGAAGTTATTTGGGTCTGCTTGATGCTCCATAAAGCTCACCAAAACTTCGTTCAACAGGTTTATATAACCCTCCGATCTCATTCGGCCTGAAATTTTACAAATCGGGGTCCTGTTGTGATGACTGAATATAGCCCACATCATGGGTGAAGCATGGCGTAGCATTTTTATACAGCCTAGCTCGTAATAATGCAGATTTTTGCGTGTGTGATAATTTTTTGCGTTTGTTTTTTTAGCATTGTTTGTTGCAGTTTTTTATTTTTAATTTTAACACATTATCAATTGCTGATCGATGTAATTTAATTGATATTTGCCAGTTTCTCAATCCAGCATCCTTGTAAGCCAGGATCTTAGCTATTTCCTCAGGTGAGAGTATTTTCTCTTTCCCATTCTAAATTTTTGTAAGGAAACATTTTGTTTCTAAGTGTAAAATATTAAATAAATATGTATACTTTATTGCCCCAACCAAGAACAATTCATGTAATGCCCAACTTATTTTTACAAATGCTTGAAATGACTGCCTTTATTCGAATTTCGCATCCAAACTAGCCATAACAAGAGATAATCTTGCAGTCGAGCGAAACCGACTGCGAAATACTTTGATACCGTAAGTAATACCGTAGGTAATAAACAGGTAGCAAAATACAGGTTATGTGAAGCTAAGAAATACTGTTCAAGCTTCCCTTTCAAGTTGCGGTAGATATGAGCTAGTAGCGTTCTTTCCAAGTCTGTTAGCTGTAGCTCTCAAATTACGGGAGGTATGGGATTTTCGAAATTGGGGGCGGGAGTTGGCATTGCCAAAAAATGTTAGAGTCCACCATTCAAGTTTGGTAACTGTTAACTCTGAAATTGCGGGAGATATATCCAAAATTTCTGTTCCGGATTTTTGAAGGGTGTCCTAGCAATATGACTTTCAAATTTGGTGACTCTAGCTTTCAAATTGTATTATATATATATATATATATATATATATATATATATTATCGACAGGTATATCGGCTCAGGGAGACGAAATGAGCGTGGACATTCAATTTTTTAGATATGACACAAAACCAATATACTATGATACCTTCGGAGGCAAAGTATAAAAAGGCATTTTAAATTGCTTTGTCTTGCAAACTCTTGTGAAAGCCCTGAAGCTGTATAGTTAATGTGAACTAATTGCCTAGGCTGGCAGTCAAGGCATCAAGGTAAATCACGTTACTACTTACCTACCTAACCTTACAAGGCTAGCTCAACAGAACTAAGCCGAACCAAGCTAAATCGATTCGAACCATTAAACCACGTCGAATTTAAACACTCTGAAGCGGACTGAAACCGAAGCGAAGGTAAGCCCGGTGCAGTACTGCCAGAGGGTGGAGTGGGGGGCGTGGTCTTATCAATAACCGTAATGATGCTGATATGTTGAAATGTTGAGTACTTGGGCACATTCAAAGCTTGTCTAACGAGCGCGTAAACGGCGCGTGCAATTTCCCAAAGCCATTAAAAACTCAAGATACATGAGCAAGGATGGGAAGAGTGCAGACTACGACAAAAAATTGGCAATACAAACATCAAGATAGCGCCAGGTTGGCGTTGCAGGCGTGAAATTAAATTGAACAACTTTTGACAGCTAATCTAGAGCGCAACTAGAGTAGATGTTGCCTGCCTCTGCTGATCTCTTACACGCATTAAATTTTAATGGAGCACTCAAAAAGTCTGCCACAAAATGCCGTTAAAAGTGCCGGTTCCGAATGGAAGGAGAGAAACTAATGAAACCAGCTGCTGGCTGGTGGTTGCTCAACCACAGATGCGAATCACACGCAAAACCAAAAAAGAGCAAAGATTCACCACAGCAGGAAGAGAACGGCAGTTTAAAAGTATAAATTGAAGTGAATGTGAACTGAGACTGAGACCCAAAAACACACTGGCAGATTGGAAGGCAGAGGAGGTTCGACTGCGTCTGCCAATCGAACCCATGTCCAACTAATCCGCTCTTAATTAAAGATTGCCGCCCCGCAGCCCCCTGCAACCCCGTCTGCTATTGCTGGAAAGTTTTCAACGTCGCGTTGCCTCCTTGGCAAATAGACTCGTACTTGCAAATTTTCCATATTAAGTTGTTTGGATGGGGAAATTTTCTGGCCAGCAGCCGTCGCTAAACCTCAAGAAATAAATCTTTGACAAAGCTGCGCCGCAAACTTGTTTGTCTAAGCAGCAGCCCTCTGCTGTCCTTGTCTCTCGGCCTTCCCCCCAACCCACATCTCGACTGTCCATTGCCTAGCTTTATGTTGGCCAACAGAAGGTGTTATTATAATGTACCAATATGTCTGGCCGCCAAGTAACGTTGCCGCTTCTGTTGCTGTTGCTGTTGCTGGTGCTCGCTTCTGCTCCTTGGACGTGATAAGATCATAATCCCATTTATGTCTTTACTCGGGGCGGCGCACAGAAACTTTTGTGGCTCCCGAACGGGGTAACACAAGACGCCGCTGTTTATATATAAACTCAGGTCAGAGAGCACTAAATCAAGTTGCCACCGTCCACAAGCCAAACGGGTGGTGCTCCTGATAGTAGTGGTGGTGGTCCTGCACTGCAAGAAAAAGTACGCCACATAGAATTTAGAATATGGCTCTGAAAAGTAGACGTATTTTTCTTTACTTATTTATATCTTTTGAAACATTACATATTCATTGTTTGCCTTTGCTGACGAATCCTAAAAATATCCTATGTACTTACAATTATTAGAAAATGTCAATCTTTTATAAAAAAACATATATCCAAAAAGTCAAAGTATAAGTTCATATATACCTAAAATTTATTCTACCTAAAAAGGACTGCGATTTCTTAATTCGAAATTTCGGGTTTTTACTCTCAGTGTGCACGCAAAGAAGCTGTTAAGCAGCTTAAAACTATACTTGGGCTTCCACTTGGGCAATTGTTGATAAGCGCCCAGCCAAACGACAGTTTGCATTGGAACAAATTTGAGACTTTTGTTAAGAAAAGTTTTTTGGCCAAAGAAGCTGCAAGGATTTTGTGAAATGGGTAACGTCAGCTGCTAAAAAGGCATTCCGTGTGTGTGTGTACGAGAGAGTATGTGCTGATGATTTTATCAGTAGACCACGTACAGCAAATACTCGCAGCAGAAGCAGCAGCAGCCAAATCTGTGCCCCAAAACAAAAGCCGACTGAAACACGTGGGTTTGAGCATAAGCTCTTTTGACTTAAAGAAAGCGTATATGCTAAGGTTTTATAATTGCAAATAAAGAGCCCAATTAAGTACATAGGCTAAGACTACAACTGAGCCATTTTTATCAAATTACGTTTTGTGAATTAACTAAGCAGAATAAACGAAAATGATTAATGGTGTAAATTTATGTATATTTTTAAGTGCTGAGCGTTCACAAAAAGTATAAAAAATACCGAATTGACCATTTACATCTATGGCTGAAAAACTGTGGGATCAATGTTATATATGTGAGAGTTGAATATACGTCTGGTTGGCTTAAGACTTTCGTTCGCAGCAGAGTATACAAAATTACCAGTCAATCTATACTTATGTGCCGTAAGTTGGAAGCTTCGGTACTTCGATTTATCCATAGTTGCAAATTGTATATAAAGCCTAATAATAAGGGCTGACAACAAAGTCATAAGTCAATTGTCAATTATCTATTTTAATGAAATTTAAGAATTTCGAAGCCATGCAAAGAACACGAAATATACTATTAAACCACTATCCGGTTAGTTCGTATCTTTGAAAGTTTCCATTTGCTTTCTTGCCTTTTGTCTCTTGTGATTTCTTATGCTTGGCACAACTCTTTTAGTTGCAGACCGCATTGGGTGTGTGTGTGCGTGTATGTGCAGCTGATAAAACAAATGAGCCTTAATGCGACTTGCTTGAATAGACTTAAAATGTGCGGGTGTTTGTTTGGGGCCCTTTGAATTGGGCCCGAAGCTCTCGAGCCCAGTCAACTGTAACTAATTTGTTGCACACAAGTTGGTACCTCTCAGCTTTCATGGTATGTCCATCTATAGACCACTTTGTGCTGCAGCTTGCAGTTTACCATCGACTCAAAGCTTGGCTCGTAAATAACTTTATTAAGAGCACATTGAAATCACTTTTGTGTATTTTAAGAACTGTAACGAATATATGACCAGCAATTTCTAATATAATTAGAATTTCTAATTAATTAGTATTCAATAATTCCCAGTTTACAAGCAGTTGTTAAAATGTTTGATGAAAGTTTTACACTGAAAATTTCTTCAAAATTGCAGCCTTTTCTAGAAACTTTGTTTTTTCAGGTTCCCTCACAATTGACAATCAACTTTATAATTGGTTTTCTATGATTTTTATAAGCTGATCAACTTTAGCAAGAGAATAATTGGGCAAATGAGCAAACTTCTTCTTTTTTTAATTTATTTATAAGAATTTGACAGAATATTAAGGAAATACAAGTGTATAAAAATAGGTGAAAATAAAATATTTAAATATTTGCAAAATTATTGTAGAAACATTAAACAACGTGGAATAATTTTTAATAGAGCTTCAAATAATTACAAAATTCAAGAATCAATTAACTACAGAGATCCTAGTGAAAAGCCATATAAGATATTTCGTATAGATTCGCAGCACTCAAGATAAATTATATATTTCTATGTTTCATCAATCCACACACTCCATTTGCATTTCCCAATATTGCTGTAATCCCTTATGGTTTTTAGAAGACATTTTAGACTTGTATTCAGTTTGTGCCTTCCGCCGCTTTATGAGTTACATGTTTAATTATTTTGACTTTTGTTTGGCTGTTAATGCTTTATCTGATGATAGCCTTATGAGTGTTTTCAAATAGTTTTTTGCAGCTGAAGTTACTGATGATTGAGTTGTTTGCAAAGTGAAAGGCATTTGCTAAGGAGTTGGAGAGTAGCAGACACAATTCTGGTACCCGCATGGCATATTGGAGTAGAGCCGAGCAGACAGGACACACATGACATACACACACACCATCAGATACACACAGAAACACATACACACACACACATACGCACACTGTAATAGTTATCAGCTGGCGAAAATGTTTTGGCGGCGATTGAGAATTTTGCACGGAAGCTGAATGTGTGCGCTGTGCACCTGTCTGACTGCATCAAGAGTGTGTGTGTGTATTTCCAATGAGGTTTTGTTTCAATTTCCTTTCGATGAGCCACAGGCATCCCGAGTACAGGACGCGGGCGTCGACAATTTCATGCATAAATTCATTCGATGTGTGTGTTTCTCAGTGTATGTGTGTGTTGGGCTTCATGCCTCACTGAAATTCGAGTGAGATACTTCCTTCCGCCACATTTGTTTGTTTTGACTGTTAAACCTCCCTCGCACCCTCCCCACCCAATAAGACTACCGCCTCCACCTACTCGTTGTTGCATCGTACTGCTGATGATGATGATGACTTTGCATCTAAAACAATTAAGTTTCATTTAAAAATAAAAAGAAAAAAGGAGAACACATCAAATCGGTGCTGCCAAAACAATTTACATACTGCGCATAACTTGGCTTAAATGAGTTTTGCAACAAATTCTGACAGGACGGGTGACAGCAGCCACAGCAACATCAGCAATAACAACAACAACGTTGTCCACCGACGTGGTTGCGATTTGCAGCTAATCCCTTATGGGCATTTTGTCATTCCCTCATCCCCTCGCCCCTACTCTGGCCCATTTATCCCATCAGCTTGTATGGCAGGCTGGCAAGCAGGCAGGCGGGCTGCAGGAACATCAACAACGTCCAGGCCAGATCCCTTGCCAGGTTGCGGCTCATGCAAATTTCATGGGGTACGCAGAAAAAAGCGACACATAAAAAATGTGAAATACATTTCCTGTCGTCTAGTCACTGGGACTGGGCGAGGGACATGCGAGCACCAGCAGTAGCTGCAGCAACAGCAACAGCAGCAGCAGCAGCAGCAGCCAGGACATGGCTAGAACAGTGTCGTTCACGTCGACGTCGACGACGACGACAAGTGCGACAAGTGTGCCCGGCTGTGGGCGTGCCACATAAATAAATATATGTATGCATGTATGTTTGTGTGTTTTTGCAACGGCAACAACAAGTTGTAAAAAAAGCCAAGCACACAATTTATATCCTGGACAAAGGACAGTCGCCGCTTATCCCAACTCCAGATAGTGGACGACTCTCGGTTCACTTACCCTTCACCAACACCCACCACTCTCCACAGCCAGGGATGCCTGGGCAGCCTGGGCAGAAACTTTGCTGCCGAATTTAATCCAATAATAAATGGAATATTGCTGACCTCGGGCATTAAATTAAATGTTGTTATCAGTCGAGTGCAGAGAAATTATCAGGCGGCGGTTTGCCACACACACACGCACACATACTCTTACGCAGTTGCATGCCGCAATCACGGGCTGGAGCTAACGTAAAGGAAGGGAGTTGTGGGAGCGCAAGTTGAGTTATTTGTGCTGAAACTTGATATAATATCGCAATTGCCAACGAGTAAATATACTGAAGTTGCCTGTGCTCCACTTGGAGATACCCTGTTTGCAGATATAAGCTAATGTCCTCCGTACATGTACTCAAATGCAAATAATACAAATAATACGTTGAATTGTTAACTATAAATGAGGTCTCTCGACAATTTACATATGTATGTTTAGGCAGTTATCAAGTAGCTCTGTAATACCCTTTTTTGGGTATGAAGCACACAAACAATAATATAAACCATTCTGGTAATAGACATGCAATTCACTAGTACAACGATCTGATTAATTACAACCGCGAACTTGAAGAACATTTCGATCAAACTAAATTTTGCAGTAATTGTCTTCTTATTTTTGTATTGTATGCTAAAGAGATTTTGTAACTATTCTTGTTGCTAATGTTGAGTAAGAGCACAGTTAGATCAAATTTGCTGTATGCTGTTCAATTAATACATTCATTAGAAAATTGAGAAATATTTTTCTATTGGCAATAGCTTTCAACTTGTTGGCTATTCATCAGCTTTACTTTTTAAGTCGACACGCTATTCAAAAACAAAGTCGCAGTCGATATCAGCTGCTCCTTCAAAGTTTCTGTCTCTTACAAACAAGTTGCGTCCCTGTGGGCAGTGGGTAAGAGTTATGAGCAAGTGACACTCTAGTAGCAGCATGCGGGGAGGGTCGGTAAAGCTGGAGGGGAAACTTCTGACTATGACTGAATGTGCGTCTGTTTGGCCGGATATTAAGCTCGTTTGCATATAATTTGCGTTGCAGAGACAGAAGCAGCAACTGAATGTGAAACTAAAAGAGGAACAGAAACCAAAAACAGTTGCAACTCGACGCCCGTTGACGATGTTGACGGTTATTTTTGGGGCTCGCCGCGATAAGAGCAGAACAGCCGAGGCAGCAACCAGTCCGTAGTAGCATTAAGAAGCAGACAGTGGTTTTTTGGGCACAGAGTAAAGCAATTAAGTTTTGTGGCCACTCGGTATTATCCGACTGCGGCTGTCCCTTCATGTTTGCTAGCATTGTAATTGAGGCTGAAAATTGTTTGCCCGACCAGCCAAAAAGACGGCCAGCTCTTCACATGCTGAATTTATAACAGGTAATAAACCCATTGTACGTGTTTACAATCTGACTATGTAAATACTTTTTAGCCACATAGAATATCACTGGCAGCTCGACAGCTCGGATTGTTGAGATCAGTATTCCTAATACTTCCAACACAAAATCAATAAAAGTTCTAATATTTGGAATATAGTGAATTTTCAACTCAAATCGTTTAAGAACGTTGTCCTACGGTTTTTTTTTTTGTGCAATCCCCGATCTCATACATTTAAGATTATTTTGGGATCATTTAAGAAAGATTGTTCGCACATATAAAAATTTGTATTATATCTTCACATTTTTTGAATACAGAACAATGTTATTTGGCGTAACTATTTTTGTATAGCTATAATTTCTGCAACATGCATAAATAGTCAACCTGTAAGTAAGGAATGATTTATCCATCTTGAGAAATATTACAGAATGAATTCCACTTGGAATTTGCAGAATAAGTCAGCAATCGTTCATTACTGAGTGTAAGCAGAATATTGTAAAATATTGGAAAAGGCTTGCTTTAATCATTAGCAACAGTCGCGATTCCCCTTGTAGCGCAACCATTTCAAAGATGTTTGCTGTATTTAAACAGATATGCTATGATAAATATTTATAATACAAGTTTTCAATTCTAGGCAAACTTTGCACATAAGCCAACATATTTGAGGCGCCACTTTAAGCCAGTTTACTTTTCGAATTGCCAACGGCAAAAGTGTTTTTACCTTGCTATGAGCCCAGACAACTTTATACAAAGGGCAAACTGCTTGGACCCAATGTGTGTTGCCAATCAGCTAAAGTCTTAAAACACTTTTGCATAAGTTAACGCACACACACAAATCTGCGTGTCAGTGTGGGTGCGTGTGTGTGTGTGTCTATCTATGTATAAGGATATATTGCATGTGAATGCTTTTTAATCCTTTTTGCGTGACGGCAGCTGGCGTTGAGAGACTCGCAACACGGCTCGACAATTGTCTTAGTCCTCTCAGTGATAGGGCTTTTCGGCGTAAGTCGGCCAGGCGTTGATTATAATTGACTTTGGCTGACTTAAGTGCCAAAATGGAAATATCATGTACCACATACAGTTTATAATTGTCTGAGACGCCTGCCAAAAATGTACATGTACGAGTGGCAATTGCCTTGGGGTACTTTTCTCACTTTAAGAATTGTATTCTATATTGCCAGGGCACCATAGTGATAGTTAAAAACGCATGAATGAAACGCAATGAAATCAAATGATGTGCAAAAATGTTTAATATACGTATAATCATGCTTCTAACGTTGTCCTGGACACTGGTCAGTCCATAACAAAACACACTTTCAATCTATTGCCATGGATGTTAAGTGCTTCCAATTGCACAGCACCCACTCCTGATATTCTAGAACGAAACATTCCACAATTCTTACAAGTACATACCAAACATAAAGGCAACAAAATAGTTTCAGTCTTGGCCAATAAAAATGAAAAAAAAATTATAAACACATTGTCATGGTATCACCTTCCTTTCTTCTCCCCTGGAGAAGTGAGAGGCAGATGGTGTTGCTGGTGGTGGTGTGGCAAACAAAAAGCCATTACAGCTTGAACTTCAACTGAAAGTTGTACTTGCTGTGTGATGCGAAGTTTCGATTTGAGTTTAGCTTCCTTTCTTTGTCTACCCTGTTCTCTGTTGTCAAAGCAGAAAGGGATGTATTAGATAAGTAGAATAATGAACAATTAGAAATTTATATCTGGTCTTTTTCGGTAAATTGTACTACATTTAAATAGGCTACAGTATTTTTCTTGTAATTTGTTTGATATATTCTTACACTTTTTTCAGGAAAATTTTCAAAACAGAGTATCTCGAAATTGTGTACTAACATATGTTCTTGTGCTATTGTTTTCGTATTCCTACTTATTTTTTGATTTTCGCACCTTGCTGAGAAAGTGCAGTAAACTGGCATAAAAATTGGCGCACTCGCGACGTGACTCTTGCACCCGCATTCGCATTCGCATCCGCACCGCATCATCCTAATCATCAGCATCATAACAGAACATAATGATATTGATGATGCCATCAGCATGATTAAAAAACTTTCGCATCAGCTGCTAAATCTGCATTGATCGGGTAATGCTGAGAAGAGGATGCGGTCGGTTCAACGGCCTTCCGTCTCTGGCTTGCGGCAATGCGCCGACTAAATAATTGATCCCCAATGTCTCATTTAGCCTCACATACATACACATACGACCCACAAACCTTACTCGCTTGCTCCTTTGGCATTCACGCAAAATCAAACTGAAGTCCATAACAAGTAACTGACCGCCTCATAAAGCAATTAAGTGCATGTGGCTGTCCGACCAAGCAGCAACGTGTTGGAATATCCCCAGCAAAATCAACAACAATAACAGGCATCCACATTTCTGACCCTTGCTGCCCCCATTGGACGCCAAACTCTTGGATTGGGTGCTTGTGTGCCCGCTGAGTTTGGCTTAGTACGGAGCTCAAGTAATTCATAGCATTAATTATATTATACGACCCCAAAGCTGAACGAGACGAGCACTTCATTTGGAAGGGGAAGGCAGCAGCAGCAGAAGCAGCTATTGAGGATAGTCCTGAGCAGTCTGTGTGGCCCTCCTGGACAACAGCTGGCGTTGGTTGACTACATTCAAATTAGCATTGCCTACTTTTCAGCATATCATAAATGATTTTAATGCTCCATATTGAAATAAAGGATACATAAATGTAGACCTTGAGATTATTTTATACAGTATCCAGTAATTTTAGTATTTTGATTTCTTTTCCTATTAACAACACAAATTTTCTAATTTCATATTGATATTAACCCTAAAATTGGTAAATAAAATATTGTAAAATGAATCAAGAATATTTTGACATATTAGCTTTTGTGCTTTGGTGGTTCAAGCAACTTACAGGTATATCCAATTCTTTGTGTATAGATGAATGTATGTATACACAGATAAGCAAAAATGCATGTTTAATTTCAGTATCGTACTTAGTGTTTTCCCTTTAAGCCGATATAGCTTTTCCCGCGACTCGAATTTTCCAAAGCTCCGTATCAATGTTCACTAAATTCAGTCACGAAAGGAAAATGTAGTTTTTACCAATTTCATTCAGTCAGCACTTTTATTATTATACTCGTAAATACAATGTCCTGTTGTTAAGCGAAAAATTCTAAAATCTACATTCGATTTAGTATTATTACAGTAGAGGGTATTTCCCTGTCTTTATTGATTTATTACATATTCTCTTATTGTTATAAAAATATTATCTAATAAATTTAAATAAAAATCTCTAAATACTGTGGAGAAATTGATTTATGCGCAACAGCAAAGTAAACTGCAAAAAAATACAAATTAATAAATACATTTGACCAAAAGCGAGCAAATATGGACAGTCGTTGCTGGTACTGTTGTTGTTATTATTGTTGCTGTTGTTGCTGTTTTTGTAGTGTGTGACAATGCGCAGATAAAAGTAATTAACGCCTATTTGGGAATTGGCCATATTGTGCGCTGCGGGGGCTTCGACTCTGGTCAATAATAGCTACAACAAAACGTGGTTGAAGCGAGCATCAACAACAACAACAAAATGCATGCAATAATTATTGACTTATTGGCCATAATGGCATTTAAGAGTCCGATGCCACCGAAAAATATTTGCATAAAATTTGCATTGACAACGGTTGAAAGCAATTGAAACAATAATTTCGTCATTAATGTGCGACAATCCTCCAGCCCGCCCACAAATCCAGCAATGGAGCCCCAAAGCACCCCTTCCCTTAGAGCGCACACCCCGTTGATCCACCCTTTGCGACGACTGCAATCCACCTGCAAATGCGAATTGAAAACGTGCTTATCGGCGCGCATCAGCAACGTGGCCTGAACCCGGAGACCCGAACCTGAACTCGAACCACCAGAAACAGTAGCAGCAGCAGCAGGACACCAGAATCCTGTCCGTGCATTTAAACGCCATTACTCTCACATTGCAATTGTTTAATGCGTTTAATTACATTTGTTGGCTGGCACTAATGTTTTTATAATTAATAGAATCAATATTGATATTGGACCTGGGACTTTGTGCTCCACAACTCCACAAGCCACTCACACCACCGCAGGGCCAAACAGTTGTGGTTAATTGTAGATTAAAAATGCAGCAATGCGGTTGCATTCAATGCGTTTCGCGTTTGTTCATACAGGCGTTAATTTTCTGGATTAAACTATGGACCTCAATAAAAGAATATTTTCAAATGTAGTAGTATGTATGTACTTTGTATGTAGTATGTAAATAAAGGAGCACTCAAAAAAATTACAAAAAATAAATAAGTTTTAAAATTAACACCACGGTAAAACTCTGATAAAGCCACACACAATTTAGAACACTTTTTGATTGCCATACGACGATTTGGAAATAAATATACATAAAAATATATTTTTATTAATCGTGTTTATGACATTTCTTCAAATCAATAACAAATTCGGCAGTAAAATTAAATATTATTGTAATTCGTACGGGGAAATTATATCATTGCATACTTAAATATAAAAATATAAAATATTTAAAATTTGGCAATTATTAATATGAAAAAGTTATTTGTAATAAAAAATAGTATTAATTAATATATTATCTAAATTTAATAAAGAAGAGTTCAACATTAACCTATTATATGCGCCTGATGTAGCTATTTAAAATTATTTCGTCCGATTTCAAACTGATTAAAATGCTATTTTTATTTGCTTTTAAATTGTTTACCTGCAAATATTTTTATTTGTTTTGCGCGACGCATTTAATTATAATTGTAAAGGAGCATAATGGAAGGAGGGAAAGCGCATGCATGCATGCATGCAAAATGTAAACTGGCTAACCCGTTTCCCGTTTCGCAAAATGGAGTCACAAGTAAAAAAAATCTGAGTGCTTTAAAATGCAAGCAGCGTAAAAGATTAGCACGATTATTTCAGCTTGAAGGCGTTTAACTTTACATTGCAGCGACACGTTGCGAGTTCAAAGGGTTCACAATTGCGCACACAACTCCCCAGATCCATTCATTCACCCTTGCAACTTGAGTTTCATGTTGCACAGTTCTGGGCACTTGGGCAAAAGCCAGAAATTGCCAAGTTTTGTTACGCTTTTCGTTTCGTTTCGCGTGAAATGTAACTTAAAAAATGTAAGCTTAATGCACCGATTTGAAATTTACTCATCGTTATATGAATATAAAAACGTTATTATGGGATCTGAAATTGGCGGTTGATGTCTATGATGCGCTTTTACCTGGTGGTTAGTTCTTGGCCGACCATGGCCAACCAATCAAATATATAAGATACATTTTTTTATTTTTTTTTATTTTTTAAAATTTATTTTATGTGTGTGTGCAAGAGGATGTGGGTGGAGGTGTGAGCAACATGGATTTATTGTGGAGAGCAAACTTAAGATGAAAAACATATTTTTATGAGTGGAAATACAGTTATTTTGCTTTATGATAATGATGCTGATTGACAAAGATTGATGCAATGTGTTTTCCTTTTCCTAGAAATAACAAATAAGCACAGGTTGTATATAATAAATACTTATTTAAGCTGAGTTCAAAATGGTTGAAGAAGTCTTCCTCTATGTAATGATTGAAGTTGAATGGCATGTATTGATGGTGTATGCGAAATACTATTAAGGAGTGTATACAAGTTTTTGATTTAAATTCCTAAAGTTTCGTCTGGATATGTGAGCTTGTCAATTGATTCACATTCACCAGCTGTTAGATCATAATTTGTGTGAGTCTCTTTGCAATGATCATTATTTATATTGGCTTCATTGAAGCTAGAGCTATTTATATGATCTAGATTGTTGTTGGTCATATCCACTTTGGGAGTCATAGTTTGATGACCATCCAATGAGCTCTCATTCGAGCTCATACTCTTATGCAAGTTGTTAGGTGTGAAAAGATGGATTGGACTCTCGTGGGAAGACGAACGTGGTGAAACATCTGAATTTGGTGGATCCATTTCTGGTATCATCTGAGAGACATTTCCCATCATATCGGTGGACTTGGTACGGACATTGCGCATGAGATAGGACTTCCGTTTGTGTTCTAGAAAACTTAACATATTCAAACCTATATTAATGTTGGGCAACAGTTCTGCATAATGCGTATTCGGATTGTCGTCATCATTCATATTAAAGATTAAAAGGGAACTGCTACTTTGCGGAAAGTATATATTGGGCATTGAGGGCATCACCGGGCCAGTCGGCGTCAAAAAGGTGTTCCTCTTCCGAATGTCTATCGGTGAGTCTCCATTGCCATTCTCACAGTTTTGTGTGAACTGAGATATTGATTCGCCATCGATATTTTGATCATATTCGTATTCGTTATCCGGATTTAGGTCACTCTGTTCATCAATGTTCCTATTATTGTTACTGCTGCTGTTGACCCAGGAACTGTGATTTGTGTAGGGGTACGAGCTGAACGAGCTGCCGTATATCTGCTCGTCCGTATGCTGTATGGCAAAGCTCCACGCTTGACTGGAAGATAAGCTACTTGGATGCTCTTGCCGATCCTGTTGGAGCGACTGTGCCGACTGTTCCCAACGTTCTGATTGTTCCGACTGTTGCGAGGATGCGGTACTCGAGGTACAAAATACGTTGGCTGCGGATGATCGGGTCCTGAAAATAAAATGAATCAAAATTATCAATATTATCACCTGAGTATACAACGATTTAAAATAATATTTATTTTGCTGTGTATAATAACGGGTTACTCACCCATGGGTCTGTAAAAGAATGTCAAGGACGCTGTGCCTCTCGTCCCACTTGCAGTAGCAAAATTAGGTTGCGGCACATACGGTGGTGCATACGGCGGCAGCGGCGGCGGCGGATACATGCTCATATACAGGCACCAGCATACATAGTCGGTCTGTGTGCCGACATCGATCAGCAGCGGTGGTGGGGGTTCTGGCTGTGGAGGTAGCGTCGACAAACCTGAACCTCCGTACACACTCACATGCATGCGCGCCAGATCCTGAGGAGTCAAACTGTGCGGATGGCTGGACGACACATTCTGTGCGAGACGGAACAAGAGAGAGAGAGAGAGAGAGCCATTAAATGAAGAGATTCTCATTGCAGACACTACTTACCGATGGCAAAAATAGACTCGGATGCAGCGATGTTACTTCCAGAATGGCAGTGGTGTAGGCAGCCATCTGGGCTTGGCTCATTTTGGCAAAACGGCCGCACAGCAAGGGCAGCATTAGATTATGGGCTCGTAACAAAAGATTTCTCAATGTGCCAAGATACTCCGAGCTTGACAGGCCGCAATCGGCCACTTGTTTGACAAAATCTTCGAACGACGGAAATTCTGCCTCAGTACCTTCTGACGGCATGTCGGAGCTACTCATTGGTGTCGGCATTATTGGGACGACAAAGTGCAACACCTCTTCTTTTCGATCATCCATTGAAGCTGGCATACTTGATGTAGCTTCTGGCAGCATTGATATCGAACCATAGGAATACGGTGTCCAGTCGACTCTAGCATAAGGACTGCGGAGCGGATGTCTCTGCTGCGGTATGAAGACATCCGCCTGCCACCATTCTCGCCGTGACGCTGCTCCCTGTGCCTGCTTTCTCGTTTCCGCGAATGAAGAAGCCGAGACTTGCTGTTTGTTGTCCTGACTTAACTGATGGTATGCTGGTACGGTATGTGCTGACGGCTGTGGTGAAACTTCAGCAGACGGGTGCTCCATCTTTGCACACCGTTTGGCTGGAGGTGGCACCACTCGCTGCATTTGCGGTTGTGATGAAAGCACACAAGGCTTCTGTTCAATCCATGGACAGATTTGACGATGCATCACTCCCCCAGTTGTCGGCTGTGACGTAATGAGTTTTCGTCCCTCTTTTGGCCAGCTTTTGGGAATCGGTGTCACCGGATGTACAGACGCTGAAGCTTGCACACATTTTCCGGGATTCGATGGTGCAACTGCAATAATAGTTGGCTGCACTTCTGGAAAACATTCGCTCTGTGGTACACTTTTGACTTTTTGCTCAATTTGGCTATACCAATCATTGTGTGACAGTACCGTAGGAACCGGTGATTTTTGTGCAACTCGTTGCTTTAATTCTGGACATTCTGTTGGCTGTGTCGTATTGGGGTTTTGTGCCTTTTTTGGCCACTTATCGGGATTCGAAGGCAACAGATGTACGGGCAATTGTGATGTAAGAGTACATCCTGGAACCTGAGGTTCTAATTGATGTATAGATTTCCCGGATTTCGTTGGTGCAGCTGCAGCACTATTTTGCTGCACTTCAGGGCAGCATTCACCGCGTGAAGGTATCGTGTTAGCCAATGGCTTCGTCTTAATTTTATGTCTTAATTCTGGCCATTCATTAAGGGGAAGCCAGTTTACTTTTGGCTGTGTGATATAAGGTTGCCGTGTGACTGCATCGGTAGGCTGTTCTCTTTCACACCCATCTTCTTGTGTTGTCGACTCCATCTGTGCTTCAAATCCGATGCGCTGCAGCTCTATTTCCGTAGGTTTTTGTGGGCGAACAGCAGCACCCTGCTGTTCCAAGTCAAGGTCCAGCAGTACGGGCTGCCGAAGGGCTTGCTGTTGTTGTTGCTGCTCCTGCTCCTGTTGTTGTTTCTGCTGCTCTTTCTGCTGCTGATGATGATAATACTGATGCAATTGCTGTTGCAATTGCTGGTGCTGAAGCTGATGCAGCTGTTGCTGATGCAGCTGCTGCTGATGCAGCTGCTGCTGATACAGTTGCTGCTGATGCAGTTGGTGCTGATGCAATTGCTGCTGCTGCAGTGCTGCTGCTGATGATGATGCATTTTCTGCTGGTAAAGCTGCTGCAGCTGCTGCCGATGAAGTTGCTGCTGCTGCAGTTGTTGTTGGTGCTGATATGGTTGCTGTTGGTTTTGCTGTTGTTGCTGCTGTTGTTGCTGCGGTTGTTGCTGTTGCAGTTGCTCCAGCTGCGGCAATTGATCCAGTTGATGTGGGTGATTCTGCTGCAGTTGCTGTTGCCGCTGCTGGTGCAACTCTTGCTGCTGTTGTTGTCGCTGCTGCTCCTGCTGCTGCAATTGCTCCAGTTGATGTGGGTGATGCTGCTGCTGTTGCTGTTGCTGCTGATGATGCAGTTGTTGCTGCTCATTTTGATGATGATGCATCTGCTGCTGATGAAGCTGTTGCAGTTGTTGGTGCTGCAATTGTTGTTGCTGCAGTTGTTGTTGCTGGTGCAGTTGTATTTGCTGTTGTTGTTGCAATTGCTCCTGTTGACCTTGGTGCTGCTGGTGAAGTTGTTGCTGTTGCTGTTGCTGCTCTTGCCGCTGAAGCTGCTGCTGATGCTGCTGTTGCTGCTGATGCAGTTGTTGCAGTTCTTGCTGCTGTTGTTGATGTTGTTGTCTCTGTTGCTCCTGCTGCTGCAGTTGCTCCTGTTGACGTGGGGGGTCCTGCTGCAGTTGCTGCTTGTGCTGCTGTCGATTCTGAAGCAGCTGGTGATGCAGTTGTTGCTGCTGCATTTGCTGTTGTTGTTGCTGCTGTTGTTGCTGTTGTTGTTGTTGTTGTTGCTCTTGTTGCTGTTTTTGCTGTTGTTGCTGTAGTTGCTCCTGCTGCTGCAATGGCAGCTGTTGATGTGGGCGCTGCTGTACGATGTCTTGCCAATACTCTCGGGCGGGCAATACCAGCTGTGGCTCAGGTGCAGCACCCTGTCGTTCCATGTCGCTCCAATAACCATTGGGTACCAGGACCGGTACCGGTACTGGTCCTGGTACCGATTTCTGCTGCAGATCTGGTTCTACTTGCGATTGAATCGATGTCATCTGGTGCTGCCTATCAGGCATAAATTCAAGATATGACAATATCTCTGGAGCTTGCTCACGCTGTCTAACAATAAAGCACTCCTGTTCCACATTTTGGCCACATTCTCGGGCTGCCAGGCTTGGCACTTGGTTTCGCGGCTGCACTGCCACTTGCGTGCAGGGCGGTTGCTCGTGCCAAGTGGGTTCCACCCCTGCGCCACCGATCGAATTACCAAAGACAGGCCACATGGGATGCATGTGTGTCTGCACGCGATGTGATCCGTTGTAGCTGGACTGCTCTGACACAGACTCTCGCTCATTATTATTCTCGAGATTGGGATCCATTGGACGTGGTGATGATGCCTGACATTGCGGAATGACCTGTGTCGCTTCTTCCGAATCCAGCAGCTGGGTGGCATATGATCCACTGGGTTGGAAGACAGCAGCATACGGCGACATCCGACCACCGTCGTCTCCAGTTGCTCATTTGCTATTGAGCAGGCAGTGGGTACTCATTAGAAGTGGTTTATATGGATTATTTTTGAAAACTTACTAAAGCTGTGAATTAGTTCGTTTGAAGCTTGATTTGCCGAGTTTGTGGATGGGGCTCTAGACTCGTCAGACATACTGTATATTTGCGTCTGAATGAGAACCTATACTGAATGAAAAGTTAAGGTCGTCGATCCGTATCTGTAAATGCAGGTAGTCCAAAGTCGTCAACTTCAAATTTGCAAGTATCTGGAAAATGTATATGCTGATATGTATATTATTTACCAACATTTTACATTTAAAGCTAGAATCTTTAAAACTCCCAAGATTGTCTAAATTATGCCAAAATGGTCGGTAGAACCAGCAATAGGTGGAACTCGTATGACTAGTCTTGGTTTTGTGTAATGTAAATCGTGTCTGTTCCAGTTTAAAAAGCTTTCAACTGCACCAAACGTGCCTGGCATATTGAAGGACACCAGCTCCCTCAACCGTATACCAAAGCTGGATTTTTTATGGTGCTTTAGAAGACGCTGGCGTTACGCACAAAAATCTCTCATCCAGAGGGCCGACAACATTTTTTGCAATTATTTCAAATATTTTTCAACGCGGCTTTGAAATGCGACGTGCCGACGAATACAACAAGAGCCAAAGGATACAAAAACCCTTTTGTTATGTGTGAATGTTGCTGTGGTTTTTTGTCTTGCGCCAAAATATTTTTCCACATTTTATGCTGCGCATATTTTTTGCCGCAGCCTTGGCGCGAAATTAGCGGCAAGTGGTTGAGGAAGTGGAAAAAAGGCAGCGTAGATAAACTTTAAATAAAACATGGCACACAACAAGGTCGCTGGGCTGGGGATTGAATGGGGTGGGGCAATGGTGCGGGTGAGGGCGCGGGAGCAAACGTCGAACGCTGGCACAGACCGCAATTCAAATAAAATCCTTTAGGGCTTTTGACTTTTAACTCATCCGTTTAACGAGCGCTCATGTTCGTGAGACGGCGTATGGCAGGATAGCTGGATAGCAAGATTGGAGGATGGCAGAATGGCAGGATGGAAAGACTGCCTTGGTAAGGACAATACCCTTGACACCTACACTCGTATATATGTATATCTATACATACGCCACACACATGCAGCTATAGAGTTCACCACGTCGCGACTTGAGCGCAATTGCAAAACAATGGCCGAAACAAGCAAAGCCATCTTTATGTGCGGTATATCTGAATGTGAAATACTCTGTAAAACAATGAATCTTCTTCATCTCGAACGATATACACAACAATTTTGATATTTGTGTAAGTTCACGAAATAGAAGGGGAAGCACGCACTGGATATTAAACCGCATTATGCCATATTTAATAAAACCAAAAAAATAGATAAATAAAAATATATATATATAATATAAACAAGAATGTCTATGTATATATAGGAAGAGACATTTTAAAAATCTAGTACCAGCCCTATCGAACGATCCAAAGATATTTACAATATAATAATATTTTTGCTCATATCAATTACCTATTTCATTTAGCTTATATCAGGTCTAAAGTAAAAGAATTTGACTATAAGGTTAATCGGCCATCCGATGCCCACCCTAAGCTCACTCGTATTGAGTATTTGCTTAGTCGACTCAACACTTCAAGCAAACACACACACAAAACGTTTTACAATTTTTATAAGTCTTTCTCGACTGGGATATGTATATATAACACTGCTTTGATTGCTTTTGCCCGCTGTCCCTCTTTCCCCCTTTCTCTCTCTCTCTCTCTCTCCTTTTTTCTCGCAAAAGCGCCCAACCTGTGAGTCGATTGATGACGACATCCCAAGCCATTGCCAATTGTCTGTTTGGCAGTGGGCCTGTTGTTGGTATTTTAGAATTGTGAACAATTGCCACTCGATGCGCATAATAAACGAGTTCAAATCCTGCACAAAAAAGGATTCGCCTGCGCCACATGAAAGGCGTCGATTGTGGCGCTCGCTTAAATATGCAATGAGCCAATTCATACACAATGGCACGAGCATTTGGCAATGGCATTGGCATTGACTTTGGCCCTACAGGACTGCGACATTTATAGCTAACTGAATACACTTGTCGCAAATACGCCCCGTGGACACATGTCCCTCCCCGCTAAAAAGAGAGTATGCTTCGTTTAATAAATTGAGCGTTTTATGCTATTTATGCGGCTGATTTGACATTAATGTGGCCTGAACAGACTACGCCTACCACTCCCCTCCATCCGCATTCCTCCTTCCTCCCCGCACACGCATATGCATAAATCAGCGTGCGTGTGTGCTTATTTACATGTTGCTTGCCTGCGTCTTCAGCTGCCGCTGCCGCTGCCGCTTCCGTTTGCCACCTTTTTATTTATGACAACATCTGTCGCAACAACTTACGATTTTTGGTATGTTTGTGTGTGCGTATGTGAGAGTGTGTGTGTTGAGGCGTTAACATCTACGCCATGCATACACACACACACACATCGTTTATCATTTAACGGTGCAACTCCTTTTCGTGCCTCAGTGTCTTAGTTCCCAGCCACCTTACGCTTCATTATCCTTAAGCTTTCCGTATTTTATGCCCAAACTTTTGCCATAAAAGCCCCCCCAATAACAACGAAAGAATGAGAGGCCGCCTGAGAAGGCTAGCACCACCAAACATAATTTTCCCCAATTTTCCAACACGATCGTTTGAGTTCAATGTACTCACCTCACAAGTTATCCAATTGTTTATTCCTCCCTCTTGTCAATGTCTTGCTTTTATATATATAATGAAATCCAGATGTTATAAGAGAGGAAAATTGTTTGAAATTTTGAGAGCCAACTACTGAGATCTGCGTCGAGTTGAGAAAATAAATATAAGTTTAAATACATATTTTATATAGAAATAAAAAAACTGAATTATAGTTTGTGACTGCAGTAACCACGAAAACATGTTTGAAATTAAGATATTAAATGGTCCATTGTCAAACAAAAACGATCGGTTCTGATTCCGATTGTTGTAATGAGTCCTGTATTTGTTTCAACTTTTTTATGCCATTCGATTAGGTATTGCTACCTTGATTTCTACTGTACGGCACCAATATGTTACGATAGACTGCAAAAGTTTGAAAAAAGGAAGAGTCGGAAAAGAAAAAACGACAAGAGTAAGTTGTGTACATAAACTTCAAGTCGCCAGCAACACGGGATCGGTCGCGTTGACGCTCAGCTAGGATATTTTAGTTTCGATACGGTCTTCTCGGAACTAATAATGTCAGTTCTGGTAACTGGTTCGATTGTGAATTTCAATCGGTAAATATATGGTTTCGACTTAGATTCTTCTTTGACACCGTTGATTCGTTGTGATTTGCTTAGTATTTGTCAATATATACATATATTGGTATAAGTAGAATTGAAATAGAACAATAAACAGTACTTTAATAAAGTGTCAACTGAAAACTACTTAGAACATAACATTAATAACTCAACCATTTCTAGGATAAGACAATATTGCTAATTCGTATCCTTTGAACAGACATACAAATTTGGTAAGTGAGTAAAATATTACAATAATTGAAGAGGTTAATAAGAATATATGTATGAAGAAGATTCCAATTCAACGAAATGATTTTCAGTTCGTAAGAATTTTGGTGTTTTACCCACCAGCAATAACAATTCCCAGTTGCCAATCAATGTCAAAGAGTTGAAAACTGTAGACAACAATAATTCACGTTTGCCAGCTAATAAATTAGAGGAAAACACTGTGCAGGCATCAAAGGATAACACGAATAACTTTTGTGCTCAACTTGATGTCACATACACACACACACACACACATACACACACACACGTTGAATGGGACATTAACCTGTGCAAATAATCAGCCGTAAATATTTTACTGATGAAACAAAGGACACAAAAGTTTTTCTTCATTTGTAGGAGAGTCGCTGGTTATGGAAGAGACAGGCGGGAAAGTCAGCTGAAAATATTTAAGGCATAACATTGTTGTCATGGTGGCATTCGGTTGGCCTCTAATGTGGCATGTCACAGAAATGTAGCAAAATCTTTACTCTGGCTTAGTTTTATATGGCATAAGCTTTGCTGGTCATTTACGGGGTCACGGAAATCCCGACAAAACCATACCGCTGATAATGATAAGGATGATGAAGATAAGGCTGATGATGATGTGGCTTACGGTACGAAGCCAACAAATAGAAATGAATGTCAATTGATAATCAAAATAAATGCCTAACGGCGTTTCATGAATTGGACTGAGAACTTCCATTAAGTGAAAGCTTGACAAATCCATGAGAACATGAGCAGCCGAGGGTGGAAAGAAAGTAACTATCATGAGCACAGCTACGTTCAACGCGCTCTCAATTCGATTAGAATATAAAATAACCTCGATTGAAACTTAAATTTAACTTGCGCAGTGTTCTACGCCTCGCCATATTTTCAAACAAAATGTCGGTTTTGCTACTGGAATGTTGAACTATTATTAGATGGCAGTAGCTGCGCTGAGAACGGGGATCAGCTTCGGGGACTGAGGGTTGAGGTGCGTGTCAAGGGCGAGTCCTTGGCCATAAATTCATGTTGGTGTCGCCTGCACATGCAAATGTCTAAATGCCTAAATGCCTAATGAGTGAAGCTGGCGGCAGCAAAACAGGGACACAAATGAGTCCTTAAAGATTAATTAATCTTTGTGGCACATGGCCGACGCTGATGCCGCTGGTTTCACAAAACAACAGTTGCCTAGGACACGCGTGTATTGTGTGTGTGTGTGTGTGTGTGTGTCTGTATGTTGGCCGGGGCCAAGGCTATGCTGACCATTGTCCTGAGTCCTTTTTGGTTTCGGTTTTTAAGCTAATGACACAAAACGCCAAAAAGGATGCGAATCCAGGGGGTTAATTTGCCGGCTGGGTCGCTGCTTGGTCGTTCGGTCGCCTGGTCCGGCTTATCTTTTGCTTTTGAAGAAATAATTAATGACCTCGTTTTTGCCACTGTGGCCGGACTCGCAGTCGTGCGCATCAGGAAGGGCATACGGAAGCGGGAATTTGAGTTGGAGCAGGAGCAAGAGCAGGAACAGGAGCTGCGTGCTGGCCATTAAAAATCGTTTATTTCGATTTGATTTAATCCAAAATAGATTGCCCTGTCGGGCGATGCGACACAGACAGAGATGCGGCCAATTTATGCACTCAATTTACGCGCACACCCACACACAAGAACACATATAAACAGGACACAGCATGCTGCAGTACGCTGAACTGTTGCAGTTGGAGCTGCATTGTTGGGCGTCCTGGCGCATTTATAAATTTCATTGGTTAATCCTTATTTTCGCATTAAGGGAGCGCACATACCGAGCACATTGCCGCAGAGCTATGCAAATGTATGCATTGTCCTGTTGCGCCAGAACACCAGGCCCCATCCGTACCCATCGTAGCCTATCCCCATCTCACTTCGTCCCTGCCCGCCACGCACCTAGCCACTGGCAATTAAACTAATCGCACGCTAGGCTTAAAATGCGATTTGCGGCGTCGATTGCCAATTTCGCCATTGAAACATTTCAAATGTTTCTGGAATATGTCGTGGAGCGTGGCAAGAGGGTGTCGGTCTCGGCGGTTTGCCCTTTGCGATTTGCCGCGAAAATTTATTTTAGCCAACACGTTGAAATTTTCCATTTTCCACATTTGCTCCCAACTTGGCAAACACCACAAATGACATTTAAACTGTTTGCATTTAGCGCCGCTAAATGTTTAGCGGTTTTTGTGTTTTGTGGCTGCCCAATCCCCATCGCGTCCTTCCCCCTTGCCTAATCCAAATGTTTAGTAACGATTAGACCTAAAATGTGCCCGGAGGACAACAGCAGGATTCATGCGTCCGCCTCCTACATTTGGCAAAACTTACCCCACAAGTGCTGCAAATAGTCCGACAAATTTAATGTTGATCGGTGATACGCTGGCTATACCTTATAACTTCGAAATGCTTTGTCTTGCTTTTTTACTTTTTTCAATACGTTCGTGCCGTATTTGGTAAATTTTGAAATTACAATGTCAATTTTCAATCCAATTCAAATATTGCTTTTTATTAAATCGCAGCCTACTTTGAGATTATGTGCAAGCAAACGCCTGCCTCAGAATATGAGTTTTTGCATTAAAAAGCTTTTTTTCATTAACATTGAACTACTTTTTCCATGAAAACAATAGGTAGATCAATTAAATTTATACTTAAAATAAGATGCCGGAAGAAGGACATATCTGCAAGGATATGACTTCTTTATAATTAGTAAAATGCCTGAACTGGGTGACATTTTACCAACTCAAAGCGCAAATTAGTAAGTCTTTTGACACATGACTTCTAAAAAAGGTAAAAGAAATAATGGCTTTGAGTAAATATATGTCTGTCCGCCCGTTCGTTTGTCCGTCTGCATGAACACGCCAATCTCAGAGACCATAAAAGCAAGACACTTCAAGTTTGGATTATAAGTTCCCATACTATCGTTCTGTGAATATCGATACTCATAAATTTCTGATGGCAAATACAGCCAAATGTTTACTAACAATTGGACCTAAAATGTTGATTCATGCGTCCTCCTCTCATATTTGACAAAACTTACCACTCTAATTTTGCAAATACTCCGCCAAATTTAATGTTGATCTGTGATACGCTGGCTATACTTTATCACTTCGAAAAGCTTTGCCTTGTTTTTTAACTTTTTTCAATACGTCCGTGCCGTATTTGGTAAATTTTGAGATTACAATGGAAACCAACTGTATCGACAATTTTCAATTCAATTCAAATACTGCTTTCTATTAAATCGCAGCCTACCTTGAGATTATATGCATACATAGGAGTATGCAGACGCTTCCTTCTGTACTCAATATTAATGTCAAAATCGGAACACAATATCAGATAGCTCCCATAGGAACAATCGATCAGAATATGAGTTTTTGCATTAAAAATCTGTTTTGTTTTTTTGATTAACATTGTACTACTTTTTCCATGGAAACAATAGGTCGATCAATTAAATTTATTCTTAAAAAATATGTCGGCAGAAGGACATATCTGCAAGGATATTACTTGTTTATAAAGCCCTAGTAAGAGTGTTTTGGCACATGTCTTCCAAAATAAAGGTAAAAGAAATATAATGGCTTTGAGTAAATATATGTTTGTCCGTTCGTTCGTCTGTTTGTCGGTATGAACACAAGCAACTCAGTGACTATAAGAGCTAGATTCTTCAAGTTTAAATATAAGTTCTCATGTTATCATATAATAGTTCCGTAAATATCAATACCCGTAAATTTCCGATAGCAAATACAGCCAAAAGCTTAATAACGCTTAGACCTAAAATATGACCGGAGGACAACAGCAGGATTCATGCGTCCGCCTCCTACATTTGGCAAAACTTACCCCACAAGTGCTGCAAACAGTCCGACAAATTTAATGTTGATCGGTGATACGCTGGCTATACTTTATCACTTCGAAATGCTTTGTCTTGCTTTTTTACTTTTTTCAATACGTTCGTGCCGTATTTGGTAAATTTTGAGATTACAATGGAAACTAACTGTATCGACAATGTTCAATTCAATTCAAATATTGCTTTCTATTAAATCGCAGCCTACTTTGAGATTATATGCATACATAGGAATATTCAGACGCATGCTTAATAATAATGTCAACATCGGAAAACTATATCATATACATAGCTCCCATAGGAACAATCGCTCAGAATATGAGATTTTGCATTAAAAATCTGTTTTTTTTTATTAACATTGAACTACTTTATCCATGGAAACAGTAGGTTGATCAATTAAATTTATAATTGAATTAAAATGTCTGCAGATGGACATATCTGCAAGGAAATGTCTTGTATATCCGACCCCGTAAAGATATATTCTTGATCAGGATCATCAGCCAAGTCGATAAAGCCATGTCTGTCTGTCCGCACGTCCGACCGTGCTTATGGTGCTAAGAACTGTACCAAGCCTAAAGGGACCTTGTTCACGCATTTTATAACGGCGCTTCTACTTCTTACACTTTTATGATGCATTGTAATGAAAGTTCCGTTAGTTTTTTCCCATATTATTCCATATTTGTGTTTTTTGAGCTAGTTTGGATGCGAAATTCGATTAAAGGCAATCACTTTGTAAACTTTGGAAAAGGAAATAGGAAGTTATATGAAATTTCTTTGAATGGGATAAGAAAGTATACATATTTAACATTTTACAGGTAAAAAAAGATGAGTTGCATTCCAAAATTTGGAATGGGATAGGAAAAAACACTTTAGCTTGAGGAGATAGCCAAGATCCTTGTTTACAAGGATACTGGAATGAGCAACAGACAAATATCAATTAAATTATGTCGAAACATAGTAACCAACAAAGTTTGGTTTGGAAAAAAAGGTGGTCAAAGCCAGTATTAACGAAGGCACACCATATAGCCAGATTAAATCTTGCAAGAGAACACATGTCTTGGACCCAGGAGTGGCAAAATGTGGTATTTTCTGATAAGAAAACATTTAATTTTGATGGTTTAAACGGTTTAAATTATTACTGGCAAGATTTAAAGAAGTCTGAGAGATTTTTACCTACTCGAAGCTGTGGCGGTGCTTCACTCATGATCAGGACTGCATTCAGTCCCTGATTTGTAATGAGATCGGAGGGTTATATAAACCTGTTGGACGAAGTTTTGGTGAGCTGTATGGAGCATCAACCAAACCCACATGCCTTATTCCAGCAGGATAATGCTCCAATACATGTGCCGCGAGCCTGTCGTGCGTGGTTTCGGGATAAGAATTTTTATATTTTAGAGTAGCCAGGAAGATCACCCGACGTGTGTCGAGTTTAAGTTGGTACTCAACAGTTTGAGACAGTTGACCAGCTACGAAGCCTGTCGTTAAGGACTGGTCCAAAATACCACTATGTGAGTTCTAAAAGTTGTTGAATCGATGTCAAATCGATTTTTTTTAGTTATAATCAAATCTCGAGGCTGAACACTTTATTAATTTGTTATTTCCATGTAATTTTTACATATTGTATTAATTTTATTAGCACTGCTTTTAATCGAATTTCACACCTTAACCTCACTTTAAACAACAAAAATTAATAAAAAATCGTATGTTGATTTTAAAAATTTAATTTCTTTTTATTTGACGAGTATTTAAAACAGCTAACTTTTGTGGAACAAGAAAATAATTTTAAAATTTTATTTTCAATTTTATAAAAAAAAGTCAAGTACATTTCATCGAATTTTGAAGAGAGTATTAACCATCTGGGTACAGAGAATATCGTAGTCGAGTTTTCTCGACTACAACATTCTTACTGGTTTATTTCTGAATATGCAAAAGTGCAAAATCAGTAATTCTGCATCTCACAAGTTAAGAATCGCGTATATTTATTCGTCATTGTTCGGGGTATATGGAAATATAAGTCTATACAAAAATGTCCTATTTATAGGAGCAATATACAATAATAGTTTTGCATTTTACAAAATCTTAGTAAAGCATTTTGTACCTAACTTGTGTATATTATAGCCGGACAGAAAGATCTTTGATTAATTGCGTAACGTAATCTCTTTTGCAATGTATAAAAAGCTAATAAGTTTTGTCTTATTTTTCTTATAACATTGTTAACAAAAAAGTAAAGAAGCTTGGGTGAACCACAAATGGGAACAATATTAAATGCTCCTTTGAAGAGTTGTCACAGAGGTAGCGGAAGAATACAATTTTCATGTGATTAATGATGTCAACGTTGGTCCCGCAAGTGGCTGGCCATTCTAATAGCCAATTCCCTGGTTGCTCTTTAACAGACATCAAGCATGGAGACGCAACTGGGTGCCTTAAAGCGAACCCGTCAAGAATGCGTCAATTTAATTGCGCACGTGACGCGCGGTCGAGTCATGAATGACAAAGAGAACAAGACAAAGGAAGGAGGAATATAGAATAGAGTGGAAGTGGACTTGAGATGGGGAGCTGCGACGACTCGAAGCCACGTGACGTTGACATGCACATTGACAGGAGGATGTCAGGATGTGGGCAGTGGATTTGCACTGGCTTCAAGGAACCTTCGAAGCATTGCAGCGGCTAATAACGGACCCAACATTTTCAACATGCTGCGCTCTATATTTGATTTTTCGCAAATTTCATTAAGCTAGATAAATGGTTGGCTATTAACAACAACAACAAAAGCAACAACAACAAGCTCAATGTAGCAACCACAGTGGTTGTAGGCATTGTATTTCTGTTTTGTATTTATGCAAAAATTCGTTATGGATGCCAAAAGCGGAAGCGGAAATCGCACTCAGTTCTGTTCTTCCTCATACACTATCAACTCGGTGCCATAACAACTGTGTGCGGAAGTGTGTAAGGTTCCATGAATTCGGACTATATTTTTGTTTAACAAAATGAATATGAGCATAGGTTTCAGCAACGTTATTGTACAAAATCTTTAAACAGTTTTGCATTACAAAGCCTTCAAATCGTAAATTAAGTCCTAAGGCCTTTTCCTATAACGAAAATTGCTTAAATACCAATAAATAAATTATCTATATTCCTGATCATTAGCCAAAATAGTGTAGATTTCTCTGTCCGCCTTAAGTAGCGCTTAGATCTCATAGACAATAATATAAACACATTTTTGCAGATCAGGTCAACTCTTTTCTCATTCTTCAACTTTACACATTACATCTCAAGCTCAACATTATATTTTATAATTTTTGAAGTGCATACAGAATTCGATGCTTTGTCAATTAGTTAGGGCTTGTGGCAGGATGTGGCTCTGGTGACATGATAAATTGCATGAAATTATTTTCAAACTGCCAACCCCCGGTATAAGGAATGGGGGCGGGGAGGTAAGTAGGTAGTGCTCTGGTCGTCTGCCCGTTTGCCCGTGTTTATGTCTTGACGATATCTGCGGTATCTGTAAAATGCTATACTTAAAAGTTAATTGTAGCTGAGAGCAAACTTTTTGGCGGAGCCTCACGAATTTGAAATTTATTCAAATTTCGTATACAAAATGCGACATGTTGTAATTCTCCAAGCGATTGTTGTTATTGTAGCCACTTTGCCTGTTGTTTGTTGTTGTTTGTCTTGTTGGGCTTATCAGGCCCGCATTTTGTTTGCTTGCCAATTTTCGTAACTTTAAGATTTATCGCACAGAAGTCTGAGCCTGATGAATGCGACATTGTTACCAAATCCGAAACGCGAATTGCGACAGCTGCTGGGATTGACTGGGCAGTGGACAGGCTTTCGACTGGGCCTGGCAAATTGGTCATTAACTGAAGCACAGCCCAGCACAGAAACAAACACACCCACGCACACGAGACAGATAGATGGACAGGATAGCAGGACATGGCGTCAGGACATTTTAATTTGTTCTGTCAACGGCACACGTTGACCGCAGAGTTGCAGTTGCATCCAAAACTGATTTGTTTGGCACACAACACCTGAAGCACACCCCAGCTCCATCCCAACCTCCACTGAACCACCCACAAGCAGTCAATCGTAACGTGAAAGGACACGTTGTTGATTTCTAATTTCACGATGCGTTGTGTGAAAATCAACACCGTTCAACGGTCTCAGTTTCCCAGTTTCCGGCGGTGATGAAAATCGAAAACGCAGCCCGCAGAAAAACGCAGCAAATGAAGCCTAATCGCTTAGCATAGCCAATTTTCCCAAACTCCCAATACTCTTTTCCCCCTATTTGGTTGAAAATGCAAATAGATTTGCAAATTTGCTTATCATCTGAAAAGCAAGGTCAACCACATATTGTAAGTACACGGCAAATTTAAGTGTTAATATACTTTGGGGGAGCTATTTCTGCAATTACGCAAATTGCCCAATTTTCGGATTTCAAAAAGATTAAAAAGATCAGAAAAACACCTTTGGTATAACTATCAGATAGATTTATCATATACAGAATATCTTACATTTTAGCTGAACGAAACCAGTTTGATATTAAACTCCGCAGACTTAACTCGCTGTTAAGATAGAACTCTCTCAAAAACAAGATTCTGCTCTCTAATCTTAAATATGTATAGTTAAAAATTCACTTATCATCTACACGAGACCAATTGAACATACAAATATCATGAAAAAGGCAAAGATTACAATGTAAACATAAATATACGTATACAGAAACACATTCAGAAATTTATTTTCTAAACTTTTTCAGCAATAACTTAACTAATAATATTTTTCTTCGGCACTTAATCGCATTTTGTAAAATAACGTAGCATGAACTCTTTTGCATTTCTATAAAATTAGTGATTGACCAATAATCTTGAGCATTTAAAATATGAGACCAGGATATCATCCCTAAACTAAAACTAAAAAGGGTACGATGGGTGATTTGTTTTTGAGGAAGTGTACTGAAAGTACGATACAAACTTTAACGTTTTACTGAGGTGTTCTTGGCAGCATTTCTGAATGCTCACCTTCACAAGAATTCTTCGTGTAATTGTGCGTTGCGGCACGCGAAATTAAACAAGGACTAAATGCTGAGTGGGCAGCTGGGTGCCAATAGACAATGGAGCTTTGGAGTTTGGAGAAGTAGAAAATGATGCGGTTGCTGCTGGCGATGTAGTGGCTCAAAGGGTCGCTAAATAACAAAAGAATGATAAACGCCCAGCAGCGACGTCTGCCACAACCCCCCACACCACAATGCCCCACGTCACAAAGCTGCCTTCAAGCCTCCTAGCCAGTCGACAGTTGCGCTAGGGCCTCATGGAACACTGCGAGGTGTCGCAAAAGTTTTTCCCATCTGAAGAGGGCATGTCGTCTATTGTCCCCCAAAGTGTTTTTTATATCCTTGCCGAATGTCTCATAATATTGTCATCAAGCATGTAGCACATTCAATGGCTCAAATATTACAAAGTATATACAATGGGAGTATATACATTCTGGATCAGCATCAATAGCCAAGTCGTAACATCTAAATGTATGAGCGAACTTATAAGTATACTGAAGTTAAGCTTATCATCATCACAATACTATATCAAATGGCTCCCATCGGAAAAACACGTAATGAAATCTAGACATTAACAGGTGCATTCCGGTCTACAATAAGAGTATATTATATTCGGATAGGTAACCTTCCTTATATTCAGCTTTACCAAGTTTTGGGCTGGAGAGTTTTTCAAAATTTCTTGTGTTTTATTATCTTTTATTATTATTTTATTTGCCTTTGTCTTAGTTGTTGAACGCACTGTTGTTGTTGCTGTTTCTTATGTGCTTCCTCTTGCTGCTTGACGCTAAATTGGCCGTTAAGATGTAAAAGATGCGGATTTCGGTGATTTAGCAAGTTGGTTGCCATCATTTCCATTGTTGCCTTTGTCACAGTTTTGTTGTTAACGGAGTTTCGCTAGCTGCGGCCTGCCGGCCCAAACTTGCGGCGGAAATCGCGCTAATTTTGCCACCTGACGCCAAGAAGAAGAAGAACATTACGGACGCCCAACGGAAAACAATGGGTTTTATACTCTATTCAATGCCAACAAGTCGGTGGCTTGGATTGGCAATAATAATAAGCCTAACAGTTGAGGTTGATATGACAAAGGGTTTATTTGTGATAAGCTCAATCATTTTGAATTAATAAAAGCTCCACTTTTCTGAACAAAAAAAATGAATATCAAAGAAATTGCTAAATTATTTTAATTGTAAGAAGTCACCAATAAAATAAAACCATGCGAGCATATGTCGAGAGTTATTGTTTTTGCCTACCTAATGCCAAAACCTTATAAAAATAAGCCTGTGTTACATTTATTGCCCAGTAAAATTGGCTTTGGGATTTTTACAATGTCATACCTAGTATTTCTAGTATTTACTTAAACTTGGTTAAGGCCTGATATTTCCGATCATTCTACTACCACGCTTGGGTGGTCGTTGTTTGATTGCTGTTAATTCTAACCTTGCGTCAGATTATTTCATACCTCCATTCTCTCTTGACATTGAATTTACAATACTTAAAATTTTGCTTAATACTTTTTCATTATTTATCACATGATCCTACACTCCACCTCAATCAGATGTCTTTATCTATCTAAATCATCTACCAATATATTTCCTTTCCTATGCTTTCTGATAGAGACTATTTGATTGTATTTGGTGACTAAAATCTTCCAGAAATTTTATGGTCTGTTCCACCAAATGTATTTGTGCCACTCGGCTCAAAAGAGTATATGATGGTGTCTTAAGTTAACGCTATTAGAAACTGTAACGACCGTTTACCTGACTTAATTGTTGTATTAGATACCACTTGTAGTATTATCTATCGCTGTGACCCACTTGTATATCCTGAAGATCCCTATCATCCTACGCTCGATTTGATTATAGAGCTGCCAACTTCTGTGCCTATTGTAGGTGCGGATTCAACATGTAAGCAACGTTACTTCCGTAAAGCAAATTTTTTCAAACTAAATCAATTATAGTTTGTCACTGATTGGTTAGAATTATATTCCTGAACCAATATGGATATTGCGCTTTAATTTTTTTATACGACCATAAGCTCACATTTGGATGCTTGTGTTTCCCATATGGAGTCCTGTGAAGGCTGTGATAGGCTGTGATAGGCCTCCCTGGTTTTCATGGGAATTAGCCAGGTAGAAAAATGTGAAGTCGAGCTATTATAAGAAGTTTAAGAGTTCAAGTAATCTCTCTGATTACTCTCTTATTCACAGATCTAATTAAATTTTTGGCCCTGTAATCACTAAAAAGTCACTTCTTGGCGGCCTGCACTCAATCAAGCCTGGGTATTCATCAGGTCTAGATGGAGTTCCGAGATGTGTACTTAAGTATGGTTCTGAGTCTCTTTGTAAACCTTTACTTAAAATTCGTTCTCTATTGATACTTGTTCTCTTCCAGCTGTTTTGTAGAAGTTATTTATTATTCTTCTCCCTAAAAATGGCTCAAAGTCTGATGTAAGAAACTACGGGGGTATTTCCAAATTGTCCGCAATAACTAGGGCATTTAAGAAAATATGAACAACTCAACTGCAATACTTATGTAGGTCTATTATTTCACTTTTCCAGCATGGTTTTGTATAATGTAGGACTACTACCACTAACATTCTTGAATTTACTCCACTTGTGATCAAAGGATTTCAGAATAAAATGCAAACTGATGTCGTTTATATAGACTTCAGTAAGGCCTTTGATTCAGTTAAAAATTGTCTCCTAGTTCATAAACTAAACCTTACCTTACCTACTCATTTGGTAGCGTATTATTTCTAGAAACATTTTAACGTTCGTTCAGTTTGGTCTTGTCTATAATGTGTTGATGTCTCTGCTCAGCTAGCAGAGACATAAACCTTGAAGCAGGAAAAGCACATTTGCCGAAAGCAGCTTAGCTTTGGGTGTAAAACTTTTTAAAAAGAAATTTGCAAATTAAATTATAATATATTTGAAAGCTGGGCCTAGGCATCAACGCATTCTTACTTGTTATATTCAAATTTATTACAATATATATCATAATGTTTTTCGGTATTGCTTTGTCCTATAATGCTACATTTAAATACAATTTTTGACCAATGTTCTTGTCGAAATTCCACAACTTCTGTTTGTATAAAGAAGATCAACTTGGTTTTATCATTTAAATATATAATTATTAGACCAAAAGACAATTCAAAAGTAAGTATTAAGTATTTCAATCTAGAAAACGCAATAATTTATTTGATAATGATTATTCAAGCTACCGAAGTGATGCAGATAATGATTTTGTCTTTAAATTCCCTCAGATTCACACATGAATTATGTGTTTCATACATATAAAACTGTCAGAACAATAAGTTTATCTATGAATAGAATAGAAACCATCATAAAATATTCAATTTTTTTGTTTGTCCGATGTCAGTTTTTTTGTCAACATGGGAAATTTGCATTTGCTTCAATTGATTGAATGCCTCTCAGCTGTCGTTTAAAACTTATCCAGATGCATCTATCTAATGATAAGGGTTGACCACAGGAAACTCTCGTTGATCATTTCCTAAAACAGCATCCGTTCTGGAATGTTCTCACATCTTTCGAGTTTCCGTTGATGCATTGAATTGGCTTTAGAAACAAATATATAAATATTTAAAGACTTTGTTGTTGTCGTAGTTGCTACGGTCGTTCTTGCTATTGTAACGATATGGTCAAAAACGAGTTAAAAAAAATTGTCCGCACATTTCGCAATTCTCGCATTTCCGTCACATCGCTCGTTTCTCGGCCAGCGGAAACGCAACGTCCAAAATCGTAGCCAAGTCGATAATCAAAGTGTATCAAAACTGCGGACCACCAATTTTGGGGCCATGTTGGCTCTGGTTAATTGGCAGGCCCAAAAGGCGGACGCCAGGCGCATTCCAATTGCCAATTTCGTCTTCTATGGATAGTACGATCGGCAACGTTTTCGCTTTGTGAATGAAACTCAAAACTAGCACTACAGTTCCACCTCCCTACTCCTCAACGCTTCTATGCACCACACATACCTAAAGAGAGCCACACCCGTTGACGAGGGACGCCCACGCCCATTGCCAAAAACGTTGCTGCCATCAGCTATTCCATTCAATAGACGTATTCGTGGCGCTATTTTTAATACATTAATCAATTGGCAATCACGTCCCACAAACACACAGCTACAACAACGACAGCAACAACAAGCATAAGTATATTCGACACGAATTGGATTAATGGCAAAGCCCCTCTGCGCCCGGCAGCCGCTCCGCAATGCTTCAAGTGCTTCTAACATTTCAATCGCCTTGGCTCATGTTCACTTCCTTCCGCTTCCGCTTTCGTTTATTTTTTTCTTTTTTTATGATCCACACTCGACGCTTTATCTGTTTCAAGTGCAGCCAACTTCTAATTGTTGGCGTTGCAGCCTCTCATCTTGTGGCAGCTGTGACAATGCTGCCGCCTCCGTGGCGCATGTTAAAAATATTCTCAATGAGTTTGGCATGTGTCACAATATCCAAGAGCAGAAGAGTCTAAGTCGTTTCCAGTTGCGAGCTTCACTTTTTACTCAAATTTTAAACGAGCTCTTTCATCTTCTTATCCTTCTCAACGGGTTGAGATCTTTTAGGGAACGCTATATTCAACATTTTTGCTGCATTTCGTAATATGCAAAAAATATATTCAATATTTTTTTTTTAAATTTTATATAGTTATATACTGTGACCACTAAAACTTACATTAAAATCTTGAACTGAAATTTGCATTATTTACAGTCCAGATTATAAAAAAAACTTTAAAATTATGAAATTTGACAAGCTATAAATTACAAAAATTAATTGAAACAAAATAAATAAAAAAATAATAAAGTGAATTACAATATTGGATATTCAATTGTTGAATAAAAGAAAAAATGAACAAGTTCAAGATGACGATTCTTTATAAAATTCGCACAACGTACATAGATTTTCAATGAAAAAATATAACGCATTTATTGTCCTGTTGTCGAATTTAGAGGATGTTTGTACTCCAACTCAAAACATTTTACTTATTTAACTAACAAATTTAGATCGAATCATACTATGCAATTTTATTCGCCGAAAATATGGTAAGGCAAACTGAATTTATCCACCCATTGGGCTATTCTGAGAATTAAAGAATTAAAATCATTATTGTAGTGCCTTCAATTAGTGCATAGTAGCATCAACCGATCACCAGTCTTATGGCCAATAGTCTATAGCATAGACGACCGGCTACGTTCCGTGGTCAGTCGCCAGCTGCCAATGCGACGACAACGCTTCGTATTTGGTTTGAATATTTTTTATATCTTGTTTCTTTTTTTGCTAATTTATGCCACGTCGCAGCTAATTAATTTCTGTTAGCCAGTCCAAGACATGGGGGCAGCATTGGCAAATCTACAACAGAAGCAAAAGCAACAGCAATAGCAGCAGCAACAAACAAGAAAGTCTCACGGCTCGTGCATGGAATAAGCAATGGGTGTCGATTGTTGTTATTGTGGTTGTCTTCGGATTTTCATTAGAAATGTTTGCGCGTTGTTCAGTCGGTGCGTCGCCATTTTTGCCTTGGCTAAACCAAACTCGCGCTTTGATGTGCCAACAGCAAAAGCCAACCAACAACACCAGGAATAATATTGATGCCTTAACAAGCGTCTAATTGTGTAACTGCAAAAGCAACATTAATAAATTCAAAGGCGTTCGTCGTTTGCCATTTCCATTTTCAATGTTAATCGTCGAATGCAAAATGCCAAATGTAAATTTACAATGCAATATGCTTAATGCACCCACGAGAGCAACTATTGATACCAGGGATACGGACAGCCGCTTGTAGGGGTGATAGGGGACCTAAATATGCCTCTGCCTCTGTCTGTGTCTCTACCCATTTCCATTTTCATTTTCGTTTTCATTTCCATTGAAAGACGTTTCCTGCCTTGCGCGCTCCCATTTCCACATGCCCCCTTCCTTCCCCCTCTCTCTCTCTCTCTCTCACTCTCTCTCTCTCTGTCTCTCACTCTCTATGTTTCTCTCTCTCTATCAGCATACATTTTCAGCAGCAACATTGGAGATATTTTGCATTTACCAACATACTCTTATACCATTTACAGAGGGAGAGCATTGAGCTTTTGCCACATATTGTGTAAGGCCATGTAGGAGACATCTGCAAGGGTATATTTGAATTCGGTGTGCCCCCGATGGTTTTGTTCTTACTAGATTTTTAAAGTAGTTGCCTTTACAGGTCCCGCTTGGCTATGAACTGAGTAGACTTGAAAAAATGCAAGATGCGATAGGAACCCTTAAGTCACCATAATAGAAATACTTTAGATATTATACACATTATATATGCACACAAATTTTATAGAAGAAAATCTCTTGTAAGAATAATAAAAAGTCATTAATATCGAACCAATATATCGAATAGCTTTGAGAGAAACAATCGGGTAGCTTTTGTACTCATAGTAAAAGGGTATGTAATCTGTAGCGTGTTTAAGAAAAAAGACATGCACTCATATAGAATGAATGTTTGAATGAATATTTCAAACAAAATACATTAATTTCAATGGAATACAATTGAACACGTTCCATCCGAGTTGGGCATTTTAACGCTGCACGCCATAAATATCGAGTGAAAGATTCAATTTTCAATATTCAGGGTCGCTCTCTCCTCTCTCTCTCTCTCTCTCTCTCTCTCTCTCTCTCTCTCGCTCCTGTTTCCCGCTGAGTGCTTTGGCAGACGGGCGGCAAGAAATCAATGGGAAGCCCTCAATTCACACAATGAACATACCGAACAATTAAAATTAGGTTGAAACAAGTAAATAAATTTATAAAACTTTTTATTGTTGCACACTTATAGCACTTAAGTTATAAACATTTTTCATTTTTCCATTTTTCTCTTTTTTTATTTATTGTACTTCTTGTTTGAATTTTACAATATTTGTGTTTCGATTTGTCGGTTGTTGTTATTAGTTGAATTATTATTTTAATGTGCCAAAGCCAATTTCGAATGCGATTTAATAATTATAAAATATTAAATATTTATAATCCTAAATGAATATTTTCGCATTTCGATAAGAACAAATACAAAAGAAAGTTCTTTATAGTTAATATAGGTTTAATATGTTCGCATATACTCCTATATATTTATAAATATATATATAATCGTTTATATGTATGAGTATGTGTGGATGTGGGCGTGGGTTATGGATGAACGATAATATGTATGATATACATTATGCACGACTATATATTAACCATATAGTAGCTGATATGCTGCCGATATTGCTTGGTTCTGTTCCACTCGTCACGTTCGCTCGCCTTAATATTTACATTAAGTAGAAATTTGTTAATCATATTATAATGCATTCATAGTTTGTAACTCTGTTCGATCTCTTTCACTCTCGCTCGCTCTCTCTTTCACACTCTTGCCCTAAAAAAAAACAAAAAAAAAAAAAACAAAGAACGACTCTTATTTATTTACAAAACGATTTGCCAATTTCGCATTTAGAATTCAATAAACGTTCATTGCGGCAAACAGTTTGGCTACAAATTTAAATTTAGGCACTGACGAAATTTCCAAATGAAATGGTATTTATAAATTCGTGAATTGGTATTCAAATACAAATAAATTGATAAGGCTTTTATTGAATTTGAGTAGTTTGTCGAAAGTCAAGTTCTGTGATTTTGGCCAAACTATTTGCCAGCTTTGAACGTAAGAAGCGCAATTTAAATAATTATTTATTAATTACAGTAATTAATTGCTGTGCCTTTGCATTACAAACAAGTCAACATAACATTTAAATTAAATATTAGGCAATAATATATACTCGTACGCGTATTTAATAGATTTCTTCAGTTTTGCAAGTTTGCGAGCTCCTTTCAGTTTCCTTTTTGTGTAAAGATGCTGATGCTGTTGTTATTGTTGTTTCTGTTTTTGTTGTTGTTGTTGTTGTTGTTGCTGCTGCTACTGCTGCTGCTGCTCTTATGCCTTGTGTAAGTGGTACGTAAATGTACACTTAGGTTGTAAACAAAAAATGCATTAGCTGCTGGCCAGAACTTGAGCTTCAGCCCTTCGAGCCGGCCAGAAGTCCAACTCCGCCTCCGATACCGATTCCGTTGTTCTCCTCGATGTATACGTTGCCCGGTTGCAGCGTTTTTAGAATGCGTCGCTCCTGATGCTTGGCATGCTTCTCCACTAGTGACAGTGAGCAAAAGAGACAGACAGAGAGAGAGACAGAAATATGAGTAAAATTTTGAGCTGTAGGCCACAAGCATGGCTGTCAAAACTGAGTGACAACCGTAGGCCCCCATTGAGTCGGTATTAATATTCTGTGCTGGCGCGTTCTCATTTGCATTTGCCATGGAATCAATTACGATCGCATTGGATGGGCCCATTAAACGGCTATTGTCGCCGACATGAGGCCGCCGCCCACGGGCTCAATGGCCAATTTAAATGCCAATTCGCAAACGCCTTGGACAAAAAGGAGCAAACATGCAACAAAAATAACACACACACACACACACACACACACACACACGCACACACACATACAATTGAAAAAATGAAATTCTTTCGATTGTGGAATGCAACCCCGCCGCGTGTTTGCAACGCCCAGCTCGGGCACAGTCGCAGTTTGAGTCACAGTCCCCGGTACAGTTCCCGGTCTAGCCCAGTCCCCTGCCAGGCGTATCACATTGGACTGGTGGACGATCTCAAGTGGTTTGACCTTTGACACACTTACCAGGCAGCAGCACATGTTGCGGCTGAAATATGCCCGACTGCGCAGACGCCGATGCCGCCGCCGCCGTCATGGCCGAGGCGGGCAGACCACGCAACGCATCCGCATTGCCTATGAAGAAGGTGCCACCATCCAGACTCTGCACCTCGGCCAGCTTGGCCATCAGTTTCGTGGACAACTCTTCTACATCTGCAAAAATAAAAGAGAAAGAACAGATGATATTAAGAAAATGTTTACATTTGTCAAAACCATTAACAACATCTGGAGTTTTGGCTAGAAATACTTAGTTGGTATTAGCAGTTGATCGTAAGTTTTTCATAAAGAACAGCTACTAACGGCAGCTACTACTCACGATATGTACATATACATTAAGTGCTTCAGATCGAAGATCGTTGGTAGCATTTAGTATTAAAGGGAATTTCAAACTTTCTCAAAACTTAGGCAGGTAATCAAGTTAGTCAAGTTGCATGATATTGTGTGTTCCTTCAAATAAAAGGAGCGAAACTTTTAACTTTTAATTTACCAGCAATCGATAGCAGAGAAAACCATCTTTCCATTTGTTTGCTGAAGGTCAAAATTGTCTCGGTTCCCGTCTACTCAAGTACGTATGTACACATTGTATACGTATGTACGCAGTATAACCAAGTAATTTTCGCAATCTCTGTGAAATACTGTAAAGGCCTTACTAAACACAGCCATAAGCCTGTTAAAATATTTATTGTATTTTTGTATTCGCGCTGTCAGATCAACAATTATTACTACCAGACATTGTTGATTGTCAGTGCCAGGAAATCGAAAGGGGGTCGTTCAGGGGCCTTTGGTGCGCATTTCCGACTTGTAAACAAGCGCTGTGGGCGTAAATGTTGGGCGTGGCCAAAATAGACAGCCAGCAGATAATTTATCATTTATTTTTAAACTGAAGTCAACAAAGAAAAAATCCAAAAACAAAATCGACACACGTCGAGAAAACTGAAAAAAAAAGAAAAAAAATGTGCTGTAGAAGAGGAAGCAGTAAGAAAAGAAAAAGATCAACATGAAAATTAAGTTCCATTGCCCAACGGACACGATGTGGCTGGCTTTCGATTCTTTGCTCTTTATTATAAACAATCCCAGCAAAATTTCACACAAGAACAACAACAATGATGAAAACAATTTTGTGAAGAAAAGCAGAATGAAAATACTAAATTGGAAAAAAAGCAAAAACAATTTTCAAATTTGCGCAGTTCAATTATTTTCGAAATGTTCAATACGCCAAAGAGAATCTAAGCACATATATACATACGGATGAGTAGTCTCTATAGAGGTGCGAGTATGAGTATGAGTGCAGATAAGAGTACGGCTATGATCACGGGTCTGAGTGCTGCCAGAATACGAGTACATACGTATGTATCGTCAATTGTATATGTATACAGTATGTCAGTTTATTTGGAATATTGGGAAAAGCGGCACAATCAAATTTTCCATGGAAACGGTATGCCAAGAAGATTCTAGCAAACTGATTAGTGAAAACAGCAAGTCCGGGGAAAAAACAAAGATGTACCACACGAGGGCGAGGGGAGCTGAATTTAAACAGATCATGTGATTCAAGTGATCTCAAAATTATATTGCGTATTTCGATTTTATACATACATTCCAAATTTCTCCGAATGTTTAGCTTTTAGATTTTATGGATATTCAATATTTTATTTTAAAAAATTGATGCGTTTCTATACAATCTAGTCGACGACGCCTGCTTCAATGTGTCACATACGTCATAACAAAAATTAATTCCCTCTACAAGGGTATAGAAATCGGCCTACATTATCAAAGAATAAATCAATACAAATTGGAATAACAAAACCCTTTATTGAGATACTTAACTTACCTCTTGCTAAAATTTTGTGCTATTTTTCTTTGGTTCAAAGTGGACATTAATTTAAGGATCTTGTCTGAGTGTAATCGGAAGTAAGAAAAACCTATGTTAAGATATATAGAAAAACACAGATATCTTCTTATGTTCAACTCTCGAAACGTTATATAAAAACTCTGTGAATCTCCTGCTCTACTCCATTTATTTCCATCTTTCTCTTTTGTCTCTTTCTCTGTATATATGTATCTCTCTACTCTTACTCCATTGAATACTTCATATTATGTATTCATAAATTGTAATTTTGTTTGCGGTGCCACGCGGCTTGCCCTCGCTGGACTATACAGCCTCTGTCTTCGGTTCCAGCTCCTTCTTCATCTTCTCCCATGTCCATGGATAGAGGAAGGCAGGAACGGCATTGTTATTTTTGGAAATGCCGTAAAAATACAGGGAACGGAACAGCACAGATCGACGAGTGTGCCTGCAACATTTGTGCGAGTTGTGTGAATTTATTTTTTTGGTTCTGCATTTGCTTAGCTGGCGCATTGAACTAATTTATTGCCTGCGATGCTGCAAGTTGAAGGAAGCCATGAGCGCGTGCCAAGGAAAAATGGCAAATGTAAATGGAAAGGGTAGTGAACACGGAGGGGGCAGGAAGCTGATAAAAGGGGCGGAGGACCTGCATTGAAGAGGTGGCTCCAGACATGCAATTGTCAAGAGTGCGCTTGAATGCGCCCAGTCACACCTTTCCTTGCAACAACAACTTCCTGTACTCGACTCGACAGCTGGTCCAATATTTAATCATCATCATCATCAACTGGAGACGAAGACCCACAACTTAATCGAATTCAATGACTATTTTTAGACAGCAAACGGGAAGCGGAGCACTGCGCCGACAAGAAGTGTTTTTTTTAAGCATTTATCCAAGTGCAACGTTTGGCATTCGATTGCTGCTCGATTTCCCATACGGTTGACACTCTTTGCAGGCTGCCTGATGCCACACAAAGAGGCGCTGCATGAAGGAGGCGTTGCATGAAGAAGGCGTCGCAGTCGCTGCTTGGCATTTCCTGCCCTTCGTTTGTTTTATAGCACTTGGCTGCCGCTGTGACATGATTTCGGAATTTTATTACATGCCCGCGGAAGTGATTCGTCTCTGCGGTCTACAAACATCCGCTTGTCCTTGAGCTAGACACGCCACGCACACACAACATTTGTGGCGTGTTGCGTTTACTCTTCCGTTGCACGTGTCTCTTACCTGGACATGCATTTGTTGTTGTGTGTTTCCGGTTTTGGTCTGCCAATTGATTGTGTAGCCGGGTATCTCTCTGGGATATTTACACGTGTACTCACTCGGTTTTGTGGGATCGTTAGCAAGTGCTGAAGTTCTGTTTTTGTTCATTTTTATTTATGATTTTTGGTTTATTTTTTATATTCGTCTGTCCCGGTTTCTGTATTTTCACTTCGCTGGCGGCTTCATAAATTTTCCACGCTGGACATGAATGCACTTTCTGCTAGGCGCTGCGTGGGCCGACGCCAACGCCAACGCCAACGTCAACGTTAACGTCGACGTCGACACGCGCTGAATTATGATTACAAGAAGCAAGGAAAACACAACATGGAACTCATCAAAGAAATGCATACATTATTTTCGTTGCCCCCACACACGCACCCGTGGGTGGGTGGGCGCGAAAAGCGTGGAAAATTCACGATGTTTACCAATGTTGTTGTTATTCTTTGGCCTTTAGTTATTGCTTGTTGCGCATCAAATGCCATCTGGCATCGAAAATGCTTTCTTACAAATAGACCAATACTCGTTTAAGTACCTATCGAAGTACTTACTGCATTTAAGTTTTAACTTTTGAATTGAGACCCTTTTATCAAAAACAAACTTCTGTACACTTCGGAGAGGAGTACGAGTATTATTGCTAAAATGTATCTATCCATATGAGAGCTAAGATCAGAAATTCACAGATATATTATAGAATGTGAGTCTTATATATATTTTAGTATCGACCTTTCTATAATTATGTCTTACATAATTTAATCTAAAGCAATATACTAACAATGACCAAAAGGCTCATGCTCAGTTTGATTATTCATCAGAAATGTAATTAAAGTTTATATACCACTTGATAAAGCAGCGTGCTTATAAAACTTGAAAGCAGTAAATCATATCAAGCAAATATAAACTTTGATTTATTTCTTCCTTCTTGGCATATTTAAGCAGCATTTATGACTGACAGCACTAAGCAGACAATACATAATCGTAGGACAAGTGAGAATGAGAAATACGTGGTGTGTGCAACATTTGTTGTACGTGCAATGCTGCAAAATATCTATATCATATATAAGTGACGATAATTTATGCCGTCTTTGGAATGGAAGCAAATATGTTTGTCAAGGCCATCGAAAGCAGCACTCTTCAAATTCGCAAAGAGCAGCGTACAAATTTTGCGAACAGACTCTTAATTAGTAACGAGATCCCTTTATACCCTTGTTTTTATAATTATGTCATGAAGCCTGTAGTCCAATCTGCAACCCCATCTAGTATATAAATTCTTGATCAGCATTACTAAGTATGTCCTTACGCGTCACCATCAGTTTTTTGCAAATGAAAATGATGAAGCTTTGCGGGTATTCGTCTTTGTGCTGCAGGCAGTCCGTCAGCAGTATGTCAGAGCCAACCGGATCGGAAGACTATATCAAATAACTGCCATAGGAACGATCGGTAGAAAGGTGAATATCTGTATGAAGCACTTGCTATGTAATATGCGTACTATTACGCCTCTTACATATAAAAATCTCCGAAATCAGGCAAATAAGTCACATAGCTCGCATGGAATCGATCGCTCGAAAGATGTGTACGTGCTTGATGAACTTTGTTGTTTCCCAAGTTATCCTAACCAATTAAAAATGTGTGTGTTATAATACTCAGAACAAAAAATATGAACATCGAACTTTATCTATTGTAGTTTTTTTTAACAATGTAATAAATTTGTAGTAAGTTCGAGATGACAGCAATTTGAGTACGGTCTGGAAAAGTATGTTATTTTTGGCGTGTTTAATTTGAAACTTTTGTGTGTGTGGATAAAAATCAGATTTCACCCTCATTAACTTTCCTTGAGTATAATGCTTGTAGCAAATTTGTTTGTAAATACGATATCCTCCATGCCTCCTGGCTATATGCGGTTCTCAAGCGCTGTGCTTCACTGGTAACTGCCACCTGATCGTATATCTATCAACCTAACTGAAATTTGATACCCTTCATGTTCGGTTGAGGTTTGTGGTCATGTGGAACGCATGTTTGCGGTCAGCTTGAACACGAACATGCCAAAAACGAAATAAATTAAAAATGCTAAAGCAATAGCAACAAAGCTTTCAAGCTGGCTACAAATATTAATAAGCATAACAAAAGTGTGGATTATTGTTGTTGTTGTTGTTGTTGAAAATGTATGCAAAACGTGTCGCTGCCGATGTTGTCAACAAGGCAACTTCACGGACGGACCCACATGCGCCAAATATTTGGACGTTTCGTTCTACTTTGAGGCTGGCGCGCAAGCGCTGTTCTTTTGGAGGGCGGCAGAGCTGCTCATTAATATGCGGCTCAGCTGCCGCTTGCTGGAACTTCAGCTCCCAAATCTTGCAGCTCGCAACTCGCAGCTCGTGCTGCAATTCGCTGGAAATCTGCGCAGAGGGACGCGCGTCTTTTGCATTGCATTTGTGGCTACATTGTGAACGAGATGCCGCGATGGCGATTGTCGGGCAACTCCCATACATCAAAGTGTCGTGTTTGGTGCCCTGACGCCTTATAAATATGTAAGGGCTGGTTGTTGTTGCAGCGGCTGGTTGTTGTTGTTGTTGTTCCCCATCAGCTTTCTACTAGAAATCAAATAAAACGCAACCAACACACACGACGGGCATGCTAAGCAGCTCCGGGTGGAGGTTGGAGGTGCATGCCACTGCATGCCACGATCACAGTGCCGCTGGGTTTCGGCTGGGAATGGAATCGTGAAACACGGCCTATCATTTATCCACTGGACTCGCTGCAACCTTTGGCAATGCTACGCGTTGTGCACATAAAACAACATTATTTTGAGTGCCTCTCGAGGAGGCACGTCCAAGTCCAAGGCGTGTGAAAGTTACAGCAAAGGCCACAAACAAATTACCCTAAATTACCGAGGCATCTACGAACTGTAGAAAATTTGCTTCTAAGTTCACTTCAAAACGTTGTCCAAAATTTAAATACGATTTTTTTTTAATTATTGGAGAAAGTTAGAAAGTCACCTTAAAAATAAATATAATAAATTCACTAAACGAATACAGTGGAACATTTGGTCGAAGCAGGCGCGTTGGGCAGGGGAGTAGCTCATTCCACGCTGACCACGCTGGGTTTTGAAAACAGTTTGACTAGCAACTGGAGCTGGTTCACAAAACATTATATAACGATCTTACGGCATTTTTTATGAGTGGTGCTCAAACTCACCTTGATCCAAACGGCGCTCCATGCGGCGCCACTGGCGCATATGATGGATGAGTATGCAGGCGGCCACCGAGAAGAAGAGCAGGCAGGCGAGCACAGCGATGAAGAGGGCGCATGTCTGCCAGTCGAGGGACAGGGCAGCGGCTGCCTCTTCATGCAGCTGCTGCAGCTGCTCGTGGCTCAAGTGCTGCAGCGGCGTTGCCTGATCGAAATGCTCATATTCCGATGACTTTCGGCGCTGCAAAACAAAGTACACACAATATTGACATGGATTATTGAGAAGCGGAGGCAAGGCAGTCTGCATACTCCATACCTCTTTCCAGTTTGGCTCCGTTTTGGCCAGCACCACCCAATCGATTTTCAGGTCGTAGATGGAGCCGCAAACGGTATCGATGTGCAGCTGGCAGGGGCGCAGTGGAATCATCTCGCCCTGGCAGCTGGTGCATGGCGTACACATGTCCTGCACCTGATCCCACCAATGCTGCGGTGCACACGGTGAACTGGGCAACACAAAGGCGCTGACGCTACCGCTAGTCAAGGCAGTGGCAGAGGCAGCGGCAGCGGTTGCAGTTGACGCTGTGGTTGCAGTATTTGACGTGGTTGCGGCGGCCACAGCGCACAAGGAACATGTTGTGGTTAGGAGCAGCAGCGTCAAATAGGCGCCAGTTTTATTTAAATATGGATAGCTATTTCTTCTAGTTACTGTTGTTGTTATTGCTGCTGCTGTTGCTGTTGTTGTTGTGCTGCCGCTGGTGCTCTGCTGGCTGCGCCGCCTCGTCGGCGTTTATGAAATTTCGAGCTTGTGCTTCTTTCTAATCTTGTTCTTGCCTTTGTAGTTGTTGTTGTTGTTGTTGTTGTTGTTGTTGCTGTTGTTGTTGTTGTTGCTGTTGTTGTGCGCATTATAGCTAGTGTTAAGTTGTTTTTGTTGTTACAATTAGTGCTACTCGTTGTTAATTTCGTTGCTATTGTTGTTGTTGCTGCCGCTGATCTGCCGGCTGCGCTGCCTTGCAGTATTATTTGTTGCATCTCTGAAAAGAACAAAAGTGTGAGGAAAAATTACGAAAAATATTAGTTTTCTGTCTTGAAATAAATAAACGTTTCGTTTATATATACTATCGTAAAGCTTTGAATAAAAAACTTCAACTTTTAACTGTGTGTATGGCAAAAACATGGAGTCGCTCTAGACACTGCCTTAATAAGCTGTACACAAAAAATATATATAAATTACGAAGGAAAATAACGTTCATATGGAGAGCAAAAACAAATGGCACATGGAGTTTGCTAGACGATCAGCTTGCCTTAAATCTGTTGTTAATCGTCCGTGGAAAAAGCTAAGGAATAAATGCGAGAACATTATTTGAAAGAAGCGAGGCGAATTTGTGATTGATAACCATGAATATGTTCTCCGCAGCAACATCTGCTATAATAACTCTTTCAGACAAAATTGGAAGCAGCATCAAAAATTTGAACCACTGGCTTTGAAAATAATCTTGATGATTCTGGTTACCGCTGGAAACATTGTGAATTTTTGCTCATTGTGACTTGGTTTGAGTTTCTGACATAAAATCATCTTTATAGCCAAATACCTCACAATTTGGCATTTGGCTTCTTGTATTAAATATATAGAATATAGCTTATGATTTTAACTAACTTATTCATAGCTCACACGCTTTTACAGATGCGAAAATAGAGGAATATATAAAGGCGTTATCGACAGTTTTTCACTTGCAGTTGCGCGCTTTTTTCACACACTCATCAAGGCAATCACAGCGGTATATTGCAGATGTGTCTTGTTTTGTGTTTCTTTTAATGTATACAGTATATATATATATTTTTTTTATTGATATAGAGTTGCAAACTAATGGAAAATTGCAAGAAAACAGCGGGGCACCAGCTACTGTACCGCTCCGTTCCGTTACGTTCCGCTGTACCGCACTGCATAATCGCCTATTAAAAACGCGCGCAAAGGCAAACTATTAAAGCGACCGGCAGCCAATGATGATAATGCGACGCCATCATCATGATAATGATGATGATCAACACAGCCATCATCATAAATGCGTACAGTTTGCAATCAACTTTAATGTCAACGGGGTGCTTAGGCGTTTCGCTAATCCAATCCTATGACCCCCCCCCCCCCCCCCCCACACACACACACACACACACACACACACACACACACACACACACACACACACACACACACACACACTATCTCCCTACCAGCCGGTTATGGTTCGGTTCATTGCTCAGCTGCCGTCTGCTCTCTGCTGGAGTTAGCCAGTGTCTCCGATTCCTTTGCATCAGCAACAACGGCAACAAAAACAACAACGAAACTATTATAAATGGCATACAATTATTATTTATGCAGCTGCTGTCAATCAATGGAGTAAGAGAGTGTGAGAGAGAGAGAGAGGTGGGGGCAAGGGCGCAACAGTGACTGTGGTGGTTCCACATCCACTCAGCTAGTGGCTTCACTTCCGTTGCACCAGCGAATATTGACTGCAACCAGAACAAGCAACCATCGAATCAAAGAACCAGCTCTTTTGTCCACTTTTACAGACGAGTTTCTTTGGGTGGGGATTGGGAATCTGGCTCGTAGCTCGATTAGAAATAAATGTCAAATTCGTTAACAATATAAAATTGTCTAATTGTAAAGTGAGTACTCAAGCAGCTGAAGGCTTTAACTGATACCAGCTTGCCTTATATAGAAATAGATGAGGAAATTTGCATGTCTGTAACAAATACAAAGGATAAACCAAAAACTATACTTACTATTTTATTTCAAGCAATATTCCATTGTGAATATACTAAAATACACTAACAATTCATTGCAGTCATTTGAGGATTGTAATAAATTGTAATCTGATTGAATATCTACGGGAATGAAGTTCATAAAAGACAACAATCTTTGCTGGTCTATAAAATTTGCATGTTGGCAAAGAGAAAGTCAAATCAAAATAAAAACTGTTATAAACTGAACGCACTTATTATTGAGTGCGTGGAAAGTGGGGATAGAAAAGTCCGTATCTTCATTAGTACCGTATCCGTATCTTCCACAGTACTATATATACGCACCTGTATATGTGTATGTATATATATTTGTGTGTGTGTGTGTGCGTGTGTGTGTGTGCGTGTGTGTGTGTGTGCGTGTGCGTGTGTGTGTCTGTGTGTGTACTTAGTAGTAATGACGAATAGAGCACATGTCACATAGAGCAATGACAGCAGCAAACGAATACAAATGGAAACAGCAAACAGGAAGAAGATATATTTAATTAAAATCAACCATTACTTGTTTGGCCACCGGCACCGTAAACCGACGAACTGAGTTCAATGAGTGGTCATAAAAGGGTTGGGGCGGGGCGTGGGGCATTGGGCATGGGTACGGGGCACAGGAAAGGCGAAGGCACTAAAACACGGTAGCGCAATGGCTTATAAGGGGGCACATATGTATATATATATATATGTATATACACACACATAAGTACCTAGATATATGGATATCGTTATACTTTGATACCGAAGGTCTCGTGGTATATTGGTTTTGTGCAATGTCCGTCATGCTGCCGTCCCTGTCCGTCTGCCCACCTGTATGAACGCAACTTTTTCGACACCCTATAGAGATAGGGACTTGCAAATTGAAAGATACACTGGTCTGTGCTCGGGAAAGACAATGTGTAACAATTGGAGTGCTATGTCCTTTAGGAGGCTACGAAATCGATAAAATCGATATTCACAAATCGGTAAGGCCATATATCTCCCACAATTTTAAGGCTACAGTCACCAAATTTGGTTGGTAGGTTGTTGGCGATGTCCTTCAAAGTTCGGCGTATGTCACGCCCACCCCCGCAGGCGGGAGCCTGGGCCCCGCCCTTAAAAATATTAAATGGCTATATCTTCCGCAGTTTTGGGTTAGAGCCGTCAAATATGGCAGTTATGTTACTGGTAAACCGATACTTTAAAAACCGATAATAAATATTTATTCCTAGTAATACCCTTTAAAAATCCCCACCAATTTTAAAGCTATTGTTATGAAACTTGGAATGTAGATTACTAAGATCGTCCTAAAAAAATGTTATTTTGGCCACGCCCACTATTGCCCCCAAAATTCACAAAAGCCTATATCTACCGCAACTTGAAAGGCAAACCTGGATGGTATTTCTTGGCTACATCCGCCCAGTTCGTTGCTACCTGCTATCAGCTGGTATTACTTATGGTATCAAAGTATTTCGCAGTCGGTTACGCCCGACTGCAACGTTCTCTCTTGTTTATAATGGATGCCACTTAAAATTGATGCTTGTTTGAAGACAAGTCCAAATTGCATAAGTGAAATCAATCAACGGATAATTAAAAGCAAAAAAACAGAGAGCCCAAATGCGACAAACTGATCAAAGTGTGGTGGTACAATGGATCTACAATGGGCTAGGGGATTGGGGCAGACGGTGGGGGTTATTAGCTAGTCAGTTCGGTTTACAATTGCTTGTATTTGAGTTCGATTACTTTAGCAAGCTTTGTGATCCGTTCAGCAATTCTAATATATAATGAAATTCAAATCGGAAATGCCAAATAAGGCATTGACCATTTCCTCCACCCACCTATGTAAATGTATACATATATATATATATATATATATGTGGGTGTCTATATGTCTAGCACCTGTTTTCCACTTGACTATTAAAAGCGCATTTCGACGCAAATTGAATTATTAAAATTTGTATTTGATTTCTGTTTATTGCACCTTGTCGTTCCGGTGTTGCTCGCACTATCTCAACAATATATATGTATATAAATCTATATACATTAACACATGCATTACATACATATACACTTCTAATAAATAGCCAGAAATGAATCGTTGAGCTATTCGCTTTGATCTTTGGCCAAGTTAACAAATGCGCCAATTTGCGTCGCTTTTTATTCTTTATTGGCCCAATGCCATCTATCTATCAGTTGCTCAATTAGACAGTAGTTCCATCGGTCATTTAGTCTACAGTCCTCAAACATGACAACAACAATAATTAACAGAACATGCCAACATAAATATTATTAATTATTAATTAATATTAACCATTGTGGCTGTATATCTCTGCTTTCAATAGATTCCAATCAACAGTAGGCCTAACATGATGTTATATATATATAAAGATATATATATATATATATATATATATATATAATGTTTATCTAGTCAAACATTGTAGGAGCATAAAACCTTTATTCTCTAAGAGATAGTACTACTTGTTATATTTTCTATAAAATGTGGCATTCTCCCGATAAGCCATATCCAAAGAAATTTTATACTTTTACTTACAACTTGATTAATGAGACAACGATAATGACACGTTTCTAGTTGCAGCTTACATATATATATATAAATACTGTTAAATTACCAAAAGTGGCCGATATTCTTCTTCGCTCATATTTTGAACTGGTAGTTTTGCTTGATATTGGTTTTAAACTGAATGGGCTAAGATTGTGCCACTTGAGTGGTGAAGTATTCAAGTTTAAATTTTCAATACCCCTGACCTGGCATGGTTTGCCTTTCTGTTAGATAGTTGCTACACTTTCTGCTGGTCCTGATCTTGGCCAGCAATGCAAATACCGCACGAATGGAGCAACGACAGCAGCTGCTGACAGTTAAGGAAAGTCAACTCGATTAGTTGGAGATGAAAAGCGCAGTCGGCTACAGCTGCAGACAACAAAAACCACAAGAAAAACAGAAGGAAAATCAAGTGTAACTTATTTTTAGTGCACTGACAGATCTACTTAAACTTATGCATGCAAACATATATATATATATATATATATATATATATATATATATATATATATATATATTATTATATATTTATATATGTATATACATATATGGCACCCGAGATTTTCCAAGTAGTCCACGACACATGCCAACGACAGAGAATGGAGGCCAAAGGCTGGCTGGTGTAGCAACTGCAGAGACATTGAGGCAGCAACACCAACAACAACAACTGCCTTGGCAGTCGCACGTTGCTTGCCAAGAGATTATTATGTCATAGGCATGTGTATATATAAGATACATTTTGGTGCAACTGACGGAGGCGTGCAGCGCCCTGTCTTTTGACGCTGTCGCCGTTGTTATCGCCGTTGTCTGACAACTGACAGCGACAGCAACTTAAATCGTGTTGCATTTGCAGCTCGGTGATAATTGAAACTGAACCAACCGCTCGAGAGGCGTCCAAGACGCCACACTCGTATAGTCCACAAAATTGGGTCAGTCGACAAGTTGAGCTTTGCTTTTAACTAGGCCTCACATGCAGCTTAATAAAATATGTAGCACACAGATCCACATATATCATTTCTAATCTGTGCCCAATACAGTTGAAATTCCCCAAAATAACGACTATTTCTTCTTTATTACCCCCTGGCTATAGGGTATGGCTTAGTCGAGCTGTAGCATTCACACAATTTATATATAAGGCAACCCTTCAGTAGTTTGTATTTTTAAACAACAGCAGGCGGCTGTCGCCAGAAATATTTGCCAAAAAAATAATGAGAACAATTTGTTAGCTGCAATATGGTTTATGCACATGTACGTAAAGTATATATATATATATGTGGAAATTTACTGCCAGCTACCAAAAAAAAGGAGGTTTTATATCTTTCAAATTAAGTTAATTAATTATTATGTTATCTTGTATGTTATCAAGTATGGTAAAGTGAATGCATTTGTGTATCTTATTTGTAACTCAGTCTTGTCAATGGTACAGGGCATCTCATAGTAGAGCAAACTCCTGCTCGTTGGCAACTAATATGTGTTGAAGTAATTGCGCAAGATGATTGCCATTTTCCATAGTAATGTGAGTTTTCTATATTGGGGCAGCTAAAATTTATACAGCTATGCTAAGAATTTCTCCTTGTCGTTGACGTCCAGTTATAACAACAATAACAGCAGCAGTAATAATACAAAAAATAATAACATCAAGAATAGCAGACAGCAGTCGCCAGGAACATTTATACAAATGTCAACTGAATGCTCACAGCGTATTTTTTATGATTGTTGTTGTTTATTAGTATTAGTTGCTTTTGTGACTTTTGTTTTTTTCTTCTTGTCTTTGTTGTGTATATTGAAAGCGCGACATACCATTAAAAACGTTTCCATGAGCAAACAGCAACAACTTAATGAAACGCGCCATGACTGCAACAACAACAACAACAAAAACAACGCTGACTGATCAGTGTTTAGTGAAACTCATCAACAATTTAGTGAAATTGTTTAGAGCTTTTCAGTTAGTTGTCTGACATTCGTCCAACTGTCTGTGTCTGTGTGTATGATTTTGTTTTTTTAGTGTACCTCTGGAATTTTAGTGTGAAATGCAAAAATTAAACAAATTCATTGAGCTTGGACCGACCGCTTGATACTCTGCTACCTCAGTAATAACATATTAACACCTGTGGAAAGAGGTGCGACCTTTGAGTAGGGTTGTCAAAAATCTACCTCTCAAGTTTAGTGACTCTAAAATTAGATCCACAATTGCAACGGAAGGTAATATACACAAGTATATTTTTCAACCTTGAGTATCTGAGATGAAGAAAGTTGACTTCGTAATACCTACTCTGTACGCAACTCAACCCACTAATAATTCATGCATCGATCATTTTTATGAATTTTTTATAAATGTCTCCATCCAAGTTCAAACTTTTTGAAGAGGTGCAATAATTACCTTTCATATGATATAAAATTAGAACAGGGTTCACACACATATTGAAACTACTCGATGATAAAAATACATATTTTTTATATGTAATTAAGGTATGCTTGCTAAATTACATTGGGAAACCAAAAGCATTAAAAAAATTCTAGAAAAATAATACAGTTTCCCAGACAAACTTTTAAGGAGATGGCACAAAAATTACAGTGGAATTCTTACAACTTTTACTTGCTTAGCAAGCTGCACATTTGAGAATACTTATCGTTAATAACAGCTAACTAAAATTCTCAATATGAACAATGAAAGCAACTTAAATATATGTTTTGCTTCTACTGACAGATGTTTTTATTATTACTTTATTTTTTTCTTAAATCAACTATTAATTTTTTTAGCAGCTACTTTAAAGCTACTCAAAATTATCTCAGGAATTTAAATGCTTTGCAATATGCAAAGCTTGAAATAAAAATCCCCCAAGTGATTTGCAAGTCATTTATCAAAGTTGCAAATAAATTAGATAAACAGAGAGATAAAAATAAAATACTCGACTACAGGCTGTAGATTACTAAGAAAAAAATTTAAAGATTGTGTTTGTATGTGGCTATTAATTGGAGTTACTTTAAACCATAACTGATCTAAAATAATTGTCAATAATATATTATTTATTGACATAATAAGGCGGTTTCAAAACGCTAATAGAAAGCAAGAAATTGTGCTGAAATCTTGTAGAGAAATATGATGAAATATGATATGATATGATGATGCATCGGGATATGATCATTTGATTTTTAAACACATTTTAATTTGAACTGCAGTTACGTATTCCTTTTTTAAATGGCTTTACGCTTTGTAGCTGTGTGGAAATATCACACGATGACTTGCTGATCTCTGGCCCAAACAAACAAAAGATTTGAATATATTCGAACAGTAGAATCCAATATGGATCGTATGAACATTACAGCGAAGTGAAAACAATTTTTTTCATCTCCTTTATTGTTAATTGATGATTTATGCAAAAAAAAATCAAACTTTTAGGAAAAAAATCAAACTATTATACTGACCAAAAAGTTTATTTTGCCGAAAAAATTAACGGCTCAAAAATACCCCAATTCTGACTGTTTTTAAAGTCCAACAATAGAGGGTTTGTGAAAGAAAAGCAGAAAAATGTAAATTAACAAAAAAAAATCGTATTTAGTATTTTAACAAACTCTTCTTTTTGAGTTAATAAAATGTTGACTGTATTCAACTTATTTAAAGCTCATACCTAGTATAATTAGTAATGATTTTTTTGAAGCTCTAACTTCTCTTTCTCTCTCTCTCTCTAACTTTGTAATTAAAAATGACAATAGTAATAATAATTTTAAATTCTTACACTTATGGTATTAATGGATCATCGATTGATATAATATTAAAATAAAAAATAAAAGTCTTCGACCTATTCAAATGTATGGCTATATTTATCTGTTTTGCATATTTTGGCAAATGCCAAATGGCAGGCGATCGAATGGCGATTCTTTTGTTTGGCTTACGAATACAGTTTGATAGGCTAGTATATGCTCGCTGACAGATTCGAATACAAATGTGGATACGGATACGGATGCAGATTGGAGGGCATGCAACTTATTTTTACACCGCACTGTGGCAGACAGATTTTTGACATTTATAAATTGGAGGGTCGTCGCTCGTTGTGTAAGCAATGGTAACAATGGAAGAGTTCAATGTGTTTGAATCTTTCCTATTTATTTATGGATAAAGGGAACCAGTTGCAGGAGCAACAGAAGTAACAAGTGCCGACAACAGAGAAAATAACAAAACAGAATAGAACAGAACAGAACCGAACCGAACCGAACTCCCTAGCGACTCTAGGGTCTGCTGCTGTTTTACCCTTTGGCATTTTCCTTCCGCTCCCGGGTTTTTATAGCATGTGTGCACGTTAATAGTACGAGTCTACGGCTAGCATATCCATTAGTTTTGTGCGTTTACGAGTCTACTCGTATTTGTGTTTGTGTTTGTATTTGGATTTGTGTTTGTATGCGTATTCGTATTCGTATTCATATTTGTATTCGTATTCGTACTGTGCCCCCTAATGTCAGTGCATCAGGGCAACAAGAACAGTTTGTCAGTTGTCGGATTGTGGGGGTTTCTCATTCAGATTCCGATTATGATTCTGATTCCGATTCTCATTTGTTTTTGTTTTTTGTATGTGTGTGTGTGTGTGTGTATGACTTTTTTTGCGCGACTTTGGACGGCTGGCACAGAGGGCTGCCACTGTTTCTACACTCGATTTATATTTTTTATCATTTGATTTAATTTAATTTCATTCCATTTTGGCTGCAGACCCAGCCTCAGTCTTCAGCCCCAGTCCGAAGCCAGAGTCGCTGCTGCTGACCCCCCTGTGCCGCCTGAAAAAGCACACACACACACACTGAAAAGTACCGGGAACGAGAAGATAGAGGTAGAGAGAGAGAGAGAGAGAAAGCGAGAGAGAGAGAGGAATGATCAGCATCATGATGATCGTCCAACGGCAACTGTCGTCGGGCTGCTTCCGAAACAGGGCATAACCATAACTGTTGCTTATGAGTTCGGTTGTGAAACACCCCCGCCAACCCCTTGTCTTGTACGGTCTGTCCGTCTGTATATAGCAAAATCTGAACATGATCTGCCGCCTGCCGCCATATATACCTTATATGTACATATATACATAGATGTTTATTCGTACATAACTGTGTATTAAATAAATCACTCACTTTTTTCGTTATTTCTTTTTCGCTCGTTTGTTTGCGGTTTCTTGTTATTTTTTATTTTTTATTATATAAATATTTATATGCATATATTTATGTTGTTGAGGTTGATCTCTGCGTTGATTATTTATTTATTTTTCAATTTGTTGCATGCATCTTTTATTTGGTGGCTCTTCAATTTACGAGCTGATGTTGTTACACTCCGATCAATCGATCATACATCAATCAATCATTAATCAATCAATTAGTCGCAATGCAAGCACAATTTAATACACTTTTCGTTTGCATATCGTTAGCACTTTATTTTCTATGGATCGTGTTGAGTGCAATAACAATAAAAAAAACATTAGGATACTCGCGAATCACTAATCAAACGTATAGACAATATATTCCACAATATATGCAGAGCTAGATATTTGTACGTATGTGTGTGTATGTAGTCGTACTATATATGTATATATGCATCTAGGTAAGTATACAACCAGACATGGCAATGGCAATGTTTCGAGTGCCGTCGCGTTTTCCACATGTGATTATACAAAATATTGTAAAAAAAATTTAAAAAATTAAATACGTTTCTTTATGCTAGGTTTTTTTATGTGTTCAGAACCACTTGGAACGAACGACGATCGCAGCGATAATCCGCACCTCGTCGCGTGCGTGGAGAGACTGAGGCATGCAACGCCAGCAATGCTCGTGCTTAAGCGACGGCGCACGCCAGTGTTGTCCAAGCAGCATTTTTCCCGTTAAAAATCTAACTATCTCCTCAAAGTGCAAGTAGCTGAAATATATATAGCTTAGCAAAAATGTACAATTAGGATTGGACAGCGATTTGTGTATCATCTTTTTGTTTTTCGAGGTTTTATTTGGGCTTTCAACTTTTGAAAAGCATTACAAATATGCATGCAAATATGATACTTAACAATAACAATACTTAAATCCAACAATTTCGACAAAAATTCAAACATAACCAAAGGCCTTACTCGTCAGTGCTAGATAAGCTACATTATTGATTTATTTTCCATATAAAGATATAATATTACTAAGTATAAAATATTAGGTAAGATAAAAGTATATAAAAAAAGTTTGTGTCTATGGCAACTCTAGCGAGTTCTCTCATTGTAGATCGTGAGTAAAAGAGCCAGAGAGAGAGAGAGAGAGAGCAGTTTACTGTTGGGGGTGGTTTGCCTATCACGATTTCACTGCGATGCCAGGCATTCACTGTTCGTTCTCATTTCTCTCTTAACCTAGGTGCTTACAAATATTTCGTGGTATTTAACTGGAGGTGAAATCGTGTGAGTTTGGGTTTCAACAATATCCTGCCTAAAGATATGCACTACTTAATTTTATTTATTTTTGGAATATCCTGCTGGTATATGATTGTATGAATATTAATTAAATAATATATATTTATATTGTCTGATTCAGCATTATGCAAAACAAATAATTTGAAAAATCCAAATTATTTCCAGGTGGCTACCACAATTTCGGAATGCGGCTATAATCATCACTGGCAGCATACTTATGGGCTGGCCCATAACGAAGGATTACTGCTGAAATCCCTAAGAAAACAAGTCGTTGTTTTCCTTAAGTTTTCTTGGCTGTATATCAGCTTTGCTTTATATATTATAAATTGGAATCGCCCTAACCAATATGCTGATTAACTTAGTCAAAATTCATCAGTTCCACTTCTTCAAACGCCAGTGTATATGTATATATATATATATATATATATAATGTGATTTTAATATGGCATACGATTTTCAAATAAGTACATATCTACATAATAACATACAACAGTGAAATAGAGTTGTCCAAATATGTATTGGTTTAGAAGCAGATATGTAAATTACTATGGTATAAAACTGTTAGTACTTGAGTTTCTATGGCTAGCGTCAATATTTGATCTATCTAGTGGGGAATTGTTGCACAAATGGGTGTTGCAGTAGTTGTAGACGGACAGACAGACAGTTGCAATTACTTGAGGTAGCCCTGGTCGATGGCATGCTTAAATATCTCGGCAATGCGCTGCTGCTTGGCGGGCTGCTCGAAGGGCGTAATGTTCCAGACATCGGTGAGCACAGCGTTCTCGGCAATGGCATCCAGATCGGCCACCTCTTCGTCCTCGATGAGGGACATGGGCAGCGCTTCGATGCCCGTGCCGCAACCGAAGCGACCAAACTGCATCAGCTCGTCCTGCAGCGATTGCCAAGAAATTATCGACTCAGCATCGCCGCCAAGATCGCTGATGAGCGCCTGAGCGCTCTCCAAGTAGGCGCGGAGCAGATCATCGTAGTGAGTCTCGCGCAGCTCCTGGCTGGTGCAGGAGTAAACAAAGAAAGTGATATCCAGCGCAACGGATGCGCAACGGGCAAGCTGGTAGTCAATGATGATGATCTCTTGCGGTACCCCCGACTCGCTGTAACGCGTTAGGAAATTGGGTGTCCAGCAGTCACCATGCCCAAAGACACTCAGCTTGGAGCGTGTGGACACCAGGTTGATCATATCATCGAACAACTGCGGCTGCAGAAAATTGTTTGCCAGCGTCTCGTACTTGGTGTTGGGATACGTCTTGGCCACAGCATCGAGGGCTACCTTCTGGGCGAGCACCAGAAAATCCTGATACCACTCGCGCCTGTGCTCCCCATAGTAGGTCTCCTCCAGAGCGCCAGCAGCCTTCTCAAAGTTGGCTGCATCCAACTCCCTAAAAGCCAAAGCCGCGCCATGATATCGACCCATTGTACGCATCGTCAGCAGCGCGTCCTCCAGCGAGATGTAGCTCTGGCTAAAAGTGAAACATTTTTGGAGTAACTATCATAGATCAGAGATATTTTGAAATGAATAATATTGATCAACTAAAAAATCAAATAATAATGAAACAAATTCCTTATAATTTGTGGATAGCTGAAATCCATTCACTTACCGATTGGGCGAGCAATAGCCGCGGAAGGTGACATCCTCGAGCACTATGAAATCATTGATGCCATCGCACAAGGACGCAAAGTACTTGGGATACTCCACGAAGGGTTTAGTTGGCTTGGGCTTGCGCGAGTTTTGGAATGCCTCGATCGCTGGTATGACCTTTGTGTAGAAGTGAATTTCGTTGCGGAAGAAGTCCGTGGAGAGAAAGAGACGACGCCGATGCAGATTGGCCGGCATGCCCTTGATAATGACATTGACCTCCAGCTCTTTGCTCTCGGGCTCTTTAATGCCGTAGACGCACAGGCGGAACACGCGACTCAAGTACGAGTCACCCTTCTTGCCGCCCTCACCAAACTTATAGGAGGTATGCTTGGTGCCGCCTGCATTCTGGATGATCTCATCCAAAGTATTCACGTTGAATTTGGCGGAGATGTCTGCAAATGTTGGCTCGCTCATCTTCACTAATGGGACTAGGCATGTGTAGAATTAAATTAGCTAATTAACTAAAGACTTTATTTCCTTTTTTTTTCCTTGATTGTTATTGATAGTGCCCAAGTCGCAAGCCGACTTGATGTTTATAATTTGCTTTGCGTTGCTTTGAGTTAAGCACACGTCAAGTATACCCACCGAAACTACTATTTGTGCTCTGTGTCAGCACTATGTCCGACGTGGTTAAAGCTGGGCGAGATACTGTACTGTGTTTGAAAGGCACGTGTCAATTTAACTTGCGCTTTGTTACACAAACAATACACTTCAAATTCACCGCCAAGAAATTGTCCCCTAAATGCAGGAAGATATCAACAAGGCGTTTAGTGTATGCGTATGCGTAAATGTATATATATATATATATATATATATATCATATATCTATATGTACATGTATATTATGCTGTGCATACGCGCGTTTGATTATTTTTTGACTGCTCGTGTGAGGCTCAGGTCACAGCTGATTGACCGTCATCACATTGAGCGTCTAGTGTTGGGCAACAAGACACGTGTCGATGAGTGTACCTGCGTTTAGGGCAGTACATTTCCACATATATATATATGCTTTACAGCATACCAGTTATTATTCTGTAGTTATTATATTACATACAGCTGTTTTGCAGACAGCCACTTTACAGCACTGAGTTCAGTGTGGGCTAATACCCCACCAAATCACAACTTGAGTTCAGTGCTGTGTAACTCTTGCAGATTGCACGTGTTGAAACTGAATTGAGTTGAATTTTGTTTTCGGTGAAATCAGCAATTTGTTGCGCCATGGCTGCGCAGGACTCGACGATGAAAAGGAAGCACATTTCGAAGAAAAACAAATCTGCCTGGCGCAAAACAGACATCCAAGATGTCGAACAGTTTCTAGAGGATCAGCGACAGGAGGAGCGCGTCGGGTAAGCCAATTGTCTCTGTTCTGCGATTTGTAAACAAAACACGCTTCACTTCTTGCTGATTCTGCTACTTGCAGCACCTTCACAGACAAACAAGATGAGGATCTGTTCATGGTGGATGCCTCGCCGGAAAAGAGTACTCCCAGCGTGCTGACAGTCAAGCAGAAGCGCAAACTGAACGCGCTAAAGCCTATGCGCAGTCACAAGGCGCTGGAGAACACATCCAAGGTGCAGGATCCCATTGTCAAGCGGTAAGCAACGGATTCTCTCAATGATTCTGCTACAATGGGGCATACTCAATTTGCGCAAGTGCAAGTGCAAGGAGACTTAATCAAACATAGATATATTGTACATACTAAATTAGGTCAGCGAGTTGCATCGATTTAATTCATGTCTGCTTGTAGAATCAAAATCTAGAGATCTCGAGCATCAGTAAGTGCTCAATTTTGTTGTTATTTGTTCTCAAAAAACTGTTAGATCTGAACCTAATTCATTTTAATACTGATTTTAATTGTAATATCTGGCGAAATTAATTAATCATATATCTGTTCATGTCATTCTTTGCTGGAATAGCAATCATGTGCGACCCATGAAAAATGGACGGAATATCGAGCTGGAGGTTTGCAGTCCGACGAAGGGGCGTCATCGCCAGGCTAACCGAGATCGGGGTCTCTACTACGAGAAGCTGGATCAGCGTTTGGCAGCGCGAGAGAGCGAAAAGAAGTCCAGCAAAGTTGACAAGGACATTTGGCAGGAAGAGGACTTTCGCGACAATATACCCGGCCTCAAGGACAAGAAGGGATGGATCAGCCGCGATCTGGCCGTGCACATTGCGGGCAACGTGGGCCGCAAGGTGGTCAAAACGCACGCCAGCCTGCACCACAAAACCACCAAGGCCAAGTAAGAAATTAACTAATGCCCAATTGTATGGCATTGTAATGTTTATGTTATGATTGCTGTGATTGTTGCAGAAAGTTTGAGGCGCCGCATCCGGGCATGAGCTACAATCCGTCGCTGAAGGCACATCTGGATTTGCTGGCGCAGGTTGTTGATCGCGAGGATGGCATTATCAAGAAGGAGCAGCATCTCAAGCGGGTGACCACCAGCATGTTCAGCAAGGTGACGCCCGAGGAGCGCGACAGCCGTCGCCTCCAAGAAATGAGCGAGGGCATCAAGGCGGACGGTGACCCTCAAGCGGAGACCGATAATGATGAGGATGATGATCGAGCGCAGCTGGCGGCCACCGATAATGCCTATCAGCCGATTAATGCGCCCGTGGAGAACAAGAAGAAGAGCAAACAGGCGCGCAGCAAAGAACTCAAGCAAAAGGAGCTGCAGCGCCTACAGGAGGCCAAGAAGGCGCTCAAAAAACAAACCGCCGACCTGATTAGGTAAGCGAAGCCGAAACAGCATATGAATCTATATACTCAACTAATACTCTATCTGCGCAGAATCAAATCGATACGCGCCGAGCTGAACGAGGAAGCCGCCGAGCTGAATGAGGTGAAGAAGCGCCGCAAATCAAAGGCGGAGCGCAAAAAGTTTGAGACAAAGCGTCTGGGCCGGCACAAGTTTCAGGCGCCCGATCTGGACGTGAACATGACCGAGGATCTGGCCGGCAATCTGCGCAACGTTAAGCCCGAGAGTAACCTGCTCACAGATCGCTTCAAGCTGATGCAGAAGCACAACATGCTGCCCACCACTGTAGCCGTCATCCGCAAGCGCTCCAAGGTGAAGCGTTTTCCGCGCAACTCTCACAAAGAGCCCGGCGTCAGCTTTCAGGATTTGCGCGATCAACGCAAAGCGGCCGCTGCGGCGGCAAAGGCCAATAAGGACAGCATCAAAATTTAGTCTATGTCAAAATTCCCTCTTTTCGTTTTATTCACAAACAAATACATAAGATATACCTACATACAAATATATATATATATATATACATAAATGAATAACACGCCCCCGCCCAAAAAAAAACTAGATCAGCGATTTGGCCACGCCTCGTTTCATTTTAGAATTCTTCCTTTTTTTGGTCTGCGGTGCACCAGCATCCCCATCCTGCTCCACAGGTGCATCCAAGCGCTTGATGCCGCTGCAATCAAAAATTGATTAACTTCAGCTTAATAATAAGTAAACAAAACACAATTTTTTTAGTTTCATTTTGTCACTCGGAATGAAAATGAGCGAGTTTCTAAATTAAAATCGTGCCTACTCGGAACTATGCAGGCAGAGAGAGAGAGAAAGCACATGTCTCGTGTGGTATTTCTGTCCCTTACTAGACGATAGGTACCTTACCTCTTAACGGAGAGCAGGCCGATGCCCTTGTCGCCAACATTGGTCTGCAGTGCGTGATTCCAATCCTTATCGCTGCCCTTGATTTGGTATTCATCGAGCATCCCGGCCTTGAGGCGTTTCAGTTCCTTGCGTTGGTTTTTCATTAGCTTCTGGGCCGTCTGCTCCAGCTCATTGTGCAGGGACATGTTGAGCGGCTGGAGTTGGTCGCCACGCGGCAATTGTTCCATCTGCGGCATGCCATCCTGAATGTGTTGCTCGATCACCGTGCGGAAGCATTGATTGCACTTCTTCAACGCATCGTAGAACTTGGCCAGCAGCTGGTTGCCCGGCATGTTCAGCTCCGAGCCGAGTGCGTCCACTGTCTTGCCCTGCACCCCGAGCGCCAGTAGAACTGCCTTCTGCACATTATCCAACTTCAGGCCGGGAATGCGACTCTGGAAATACAGCTGAGCAATGTCGGTGAGCAGATCAAGTATCAGGCGAAACTCGGACTGTTGGCGTGCATAGCTCTCCAGCCGCTGCAGATCGTGCGGCAGAAAGTGTATATCAAGCGTTCGCTTGCTCAGCACAGTGGATGCATCATCAGCATCGTCGCCTTTAACCGCATTGTTCTTGAGCAGAGCCAGGCAGAGTTTCGTTTCGAATTCGCGAAATGTTGTGCCCATCAGCTTGAGGACGCGTCGTCGGAAGTCATTGTAGTAGAGACTTAGCCAGGGTGTCGCCCTTGGGGTCGCCAGTGTGTGCAGCATGATGCAGCTGTGCTCCGCGGTCAGCTCATTGGCCTTCTGGCTCAGATAGACGGGCACAAAGCCGGCGCTCTTCCAGAACTTGAGCAGGTCGACGGTGAGGCCATAGGAGGTGCCAATATAATCAACCGGCTCCGGTTGGCGCTCATGCAGACGTTGCAGCAGAACGGGAATGCCACTGCGTGGTCGTATCTGCTCTTTTAGCAGACCAATCTCCTCTTCCTCCACCTCCTCGATGCCAGCTGTAATAAAAGAAAAAAACTTTAGCTTTATATCCGTGGAGTCAGTCAGAGATGCCTCCTTCAACTGATGACGATGATGCTTGTAATCCCTGCCCTGCCTGAGCTGCTCACCTTGATTGTTGGGCACGGACGCATCGCCGAGATTGGCATGACGATGAGCATAGTAGTCCTTGAGCAAATGGATAGCACGTTTGCCATAGCCCATGCGCTGGTAATTGGGATGGGTGGCGATGCGCACAATGCGAACACCGGAGAGCTTTGGGAAGTCACGATCGCCGTATTGCTCGGCTATGTTCCAGGGTATCAGATCGCCGGCGGCCTTCTTGCCGCGTCCCAGAGAATCGCTGATGCTCTGTGCCGAGATTTGGCCCTCGAGCGCTACTTGGATGACAACGAGAATCTCGGGCAATTGATCCATGCGCTGAACGGGCCCGAGCAGGCAGAACAAATGATGGGCGGGCGCATCGCTCATCATTTGCAGATCGTTGGGTGTGTTCTTGTAGTGCGATGAAACATAGATGTGCACCATGCGATGCAGAAAGGACTCGGCGGCCTTGTGATACGAGAACAGTGCATCACGATCAATATAGTAGAGGTCGCAGACATCGGGCGTCGGACAGCCGGAGCTGATGCTGGGCACGGTGCTCGCGTCCAGGCAGAGCAAATTGATTAACCAGCGCTCGATATCATCATTGGACTGATAGCGTATGGACTCGTCCAATTTAAGCGGTGGACGGGCATTGTTCTCCTTCTGCAGCTGGGAGATGAGCTTCAGGCTTAGCGAACGTCCGGTGCCCTCATAGCCATTGATGGTGCTGGCCATGAAGATCAGATACGGACCGATCATCTTCTTGACTAGTGGCAGTGGAATCGCTGCCGCCTCATCGATCAGCAGCAGATCGGCGGCATTCAACAGATGCGTATCGCTGGGCGCTATATACTGAATGGTCTGGCGGCTGTTGCGCGTTATATTTATCCGAATGATGGCTTTCTTGTAGTCGGGATTTGTGCTGCGAATGATGGTATAGTCGGCATGCTCCTGATACTCCAGCCCATCGAAGCCCTTCAGCACGAACTCAAAGAGCGTTATCAAATTCTCGGGATGCGGCGATGTCACATAAATATTCACATAGCCAAATGCAACGGCTGCAGCGATGGACAGGCCCAAAGCAGCCGATTTACCGCGTCCACGTGCGGCAGTAAGAGACATTGGCGGCTTCAGCTGCTTATCGACCAGCGCCTCAATAAACTGGGCCACTGCGTTGCCCTGATCATAGGTCTTGCATAGATTAACCAGTGCACCCGCGGGCTGCACATTTAATAGGCTCTCCTTCAGCTCCTTAAGGCTGCTCTCGTTCTCCGATCGGCCAGTGTTCGCCGGCTGTCAAAGCGAAATGAAACAATTAACAAATTGGCAACACTCGACTGTAACTAGAAATCAACTGGGGCGCATACATTCACTGGCTCCACATTGATCGTCTTGGAGCTGAGGGGCAGCACGGTGAGGTCATCGTTGACCACCAGGCAGCGCTTGCAGTCAGCCAGTGATAGGATCAGACGCTCATTGAAGCGACAGGTGACCGTCTGATGGGCCTCGGTGCGGAATCGCATGTGCACATCCATGCTCATGGTGAAGAGCTGCTTGAGCGACTGCATTGTCTTTAGCAGCAATATAATCAGGCCGCCGCCCTCGACTGTTTCGACGGTGCGCGCCAGTAGATTGGGTGTGAGTGCCTCGAAATCCTGTAAAACACAAACGCCATAGGTGCGACCCAGTATGGCGTGCGTCTCCGAGTAGTAGCGTCCGTGTATGGTGGTTGCCACGCGGAACGCATCAAACAAGTCCACCTCATTCATATCCACCTTGCCGTGGGCGATCTTCTTGGCACGCTTCTTGCCGTGACTGCGTACGCGTGAAATGTGAGCATGGAGATTGAAGAATCGATTGAAAACAGCAACTACGACTCACTTGGAGATGGCATCATCCTTGTTCTTGTAGCACCACAGCACATTGGGACGCGCCTTCACAGTTGATTTGATCAGTATATCATAGAGAATGGGCACCTGATCGCGGGCTTTATCGCCGGTGATGATGAACATGGTGCGATGGCCCAGTTTGACGCCATTCTCAATCATAACGCGTATGCGATTATCTATTTTCTTTTTCACCATTTTAATCCAATTTGACCAAATCTGAAGTAAGGGAAGAAACTCGACGGAACGCCGTTGTTGTTGTTGCGGACCGTTCAAACGCACGTGTGACTCGTTGAGCTGTGAAGAGCGCGTTGAGCTAAACAGCTGTGAATTATCGGTAATTGAAATATCGCATAGAAAATACCATCAACCAGATTCGCAGACGGCGTTGATATCACAAGAGTTGTTAATGTTTATTTTCAACTCAGATATTGCTCAGTTTACAGGGCAATTATTCTCAAAGATTACTTTTCTACAAACTTCAAAAACACATATTTCTAAAATATTTGAGGTTTTCTGGTATCATAAGCATTTGCAATTCTACAATTCATATTGATATTTCGACATATGCAACAATTTAATTTGTGTACAAGATTCAAAAATTTTAAAAAATACCGCATATATTGAGCAGAATTGCAGAAAATCGTTTCTATTAACATACGTGAACTCCTCATGTTGTGGCCTTTACGACAATCGACGGATCCCACTGCCAGCATTTTGTGTTCGCAGCCAACTTAACGTGACTGAAGTAAGCGTTCGCAGCCAACTTTGTGCACAGAACAGCTGTTTGTGTGGTGAAAACGAATCGGCGATACTGTTTCACATTCGTAAAATGGCGTCGGAGGTAGCGGTTGAACAACAAGACCAAGAATTTGTAAGTTTACAAACAAAGAATTGTTGAACCAATTGGATACATACATTAATGTGTTAGCAACAAAATGACACACGCCCTAAAATAGTGTAAAATTATGCATGTAAATGCAACAGGGCAACACTGAACTACACAAATTGCTTGCGTGTTTTTATCTTTGCGTGCGCGTTGTATTTGTGCGTGTGTGTGTGTGGATTCTTGTGCACTTGTGTGAGTGCTTGTGCGAGAGTGTTTCGGATCTTGTTTGTGTTGTGTGTGTGTGTGTGTGTTGCAATGTGTGTTTCATCAAATTCTGTTGCGGTATTTGGCACTTGCCAAAAATGTATGTGTGTATGTACATTCTTAAATAACATGCGTGCGTGCGTGTGTGTCTATGTGGGGGATATGCCAGCACGTGTTATTTAAAAAAAAACAGCAGCAATTGTAAATTCATCTACGCTGGCTATCGCTGTTATCACACAAATAACAACAGCACATCCAAAACGAAGCAACAACAACTGGCATGGACAAATGAAAGTTCACATGTGTGTGTGTGTGTGTGTTTGTGTGTGTGAGTATTGTGTAGCAAGTGGTTGTGCTCTTGCTCTCCCTCTCTCTCCCTCTCTGCCGCTCTGTCGTCGCTTTTATCGCTGGTAATTTCTGGTGTTGCTTCGCTCGCGTTGCATTTAGTAGGGAAAGTGATTTCCGTTCGCTGCTCTGCTCTTGTTGCTTGTGTTGTTGTTGTTCGTGTCGCTGCTGCTGCATATTGCAGTGCACGCTAAACCTTATGCGATCGCAAAACCAGTTTACAGTTAGACAACACAAAGAGTGCATTTATATATAAAAAAAAATCTCTCTCTCTCTCTCTCTCTGGCTGTTTGTGTCGCTGTCTGTCCCATAATCAGACTTCGTCCAGCTGACGCAAAGTTTATTGTTTGCCTAATCGCTGGCAGTGATGTGCAGTGGCATCAGGATCTCTTAAATGGTTGGCGGGGGACGAGGCACGGGGAGAATGGCTGGGCTGACCTTGCTTCAAGCTGCTTTAAACGAACACGAAAATAAGAAACACACACAGCCACACACACACACACACCACTGCACCATACCTGGACCAGCTCCACATGGTTGTGTGTGTGTGTGTGTGTTTGTGTCTGCATGTGTCTTATTGATACGCATTTGTTTATTTATTATTCACTTTATTTGCACGCTGAAGCTCATCGTTCATTGAAGCGCATTTAAATTGATTTTGTTTCGTTTGAATTTTAGTGTTTTGTTTTCTTTTCGTTTTTTTTCGTTGGTTTCGTTGGTTGTTTAAATTCCAAGTAAAATCTTTGCAATTTTTTTCTTTATTTGGCCAATTTGCATTTCATTCATTTAATTGGCAATTTGTTTATCTGCTCGTCGGTATTCCCTTTACCAAAAATGGGTCATGTCGGTTCAAATGTGTATTTTGTTGTTCATGCTTTGCTCAATGTTGGTAGAAAATTTTGTTCTTATCTGCACAACTTTTTAGTTTTATTTGGGTTTTTATATTAAGCTAATGTTTATTGAAACTTGTTTTGTGAGGGTATCAAATCATCGGTATCCCAATTAAAGCAACAGTATATAATATATATATTATTAGTATGTGAGGAGCTGAGTGCCTAAATTTGGTTGATAAACTTTTCTTATTTTGAAATGAGCCAAATAAACCTAAATCAAATTAAATCGTTGACTGCGGAATCTGCTGACTGAATCTTAAATTAAGCTAGACATATATTTTAAAGATTTGCGGGAGCAGCTTCATTAGGGCTGTTCTTGGTTTGATCTTTGAAGTGTGTAAACTCACAGTAAACAACCTTTTTTAATTTGTTGACTGAAGCCTTAAGTCTTCATTTCTCTCACTCTTTCTCTGCCTCTTCTAAATGTTTCACTTTTCCTTTTACAAAGTTACAAACGCGTAACAGTTTTAGATTGGGATTTTTTTCTGGGTTTCCCAATTCTTGGAATAAGTGTTCAACCAGTTTTCATTTTAATACAATAATATTTATTATATCCTTTTTTCATTCTATTTTTGTTGGGGATTTTTTCATCTTAATTTTAGACGTGGGTTTCAAATTTCTTCGCACTCACGTGCCAAAGTGAACCTTAAATTTTGGCGTCAATTAGTCAGTTGATCAGTGGGACTAAACTGTTTGATTTACACACATATATATATATATATATATATATATATATATATATATATATATATATATAAATTAGCAGGCATAATTAGAAATGACAGAAGACAAAGGTGGTTGAAGGCCTAATTCAGCCTTAGAGATCTTACCCAAGTACAGGAATTCAATTAAAGCTGTCTCCTGTGAATAATTAAATATTCAGCTTACTTTCTGTGTGACACTTGATAATTAAATGAGGCAATCAATTGAAAGGCTTTTAAGTTGAATGCATATGGACATTTGGATGTATGTATGTGTATTTTGCATACATCATTGATTTCACTTGAACAGAAATTACATATTATATTCATATATTGCAGTGTCTCATTGCAGCTGCCTCTTGCATTTGTTCGTTGTTGTTTATCCTTGCTCACGGCCTGTGCACCCCGTTCCCTCAATGGGGCAGCCACAAAAAGTACGATAACCTTTTTGGCACACAGTCTGAACGGAGTAGGCGAGCTGGAAGGCAGCAGTGCGGCTTTTGATGGCTGTAATGCTTTCTTTTTTATTTTCTTTTGTTCAGCCTGTTGCTGTGACCGCTTTTCATTTAGCTTGCCTTCTGCTGACTGACTGATTGACTGACTGACTGACTGACTGACTTGTTGGTTTCCTCATTTGCGTTGATTAAGCCGCCCACAGATAACAACAATAAGTTTCATGAAAGGCGAAATATTAAATGTACGTATATACATAATTATGTTTGTATGTATGTGTCTATGGACATTCATACATATAACATACAAAATACTATGTGCAGCTAAATATGTAAATGGCTATGTATATGTAACTGTAAATAGGTCAGCACGCTGCGGTCGTCGCTATCACACACAAACACACACACACACGCACACACACACACGCACACACACACACGCACACACACACACACACACACACACACACACGCACACACACACACGCACACACACACACACACACACACACACACACACACACACACACACACACACACGCACACACACACACGCACACACACACACACACACACACACACGCACACACACACACACACACACACACACGCACACACACACACACACACACACACACACACACACACACACACACACACACACACACACACACACACACACACACACACACACGTAGGCAACAACAACAATGCAACACACAAACCGACAAAATGGAACAGCGAATCCCAAACCCGCAAACCCAACCCTCTACCCTAAAAAAGCCCAACCAACAAAAAAACTCAAATGGAAAAAAATGCGAAGCCCCATTTCGGGTCTGTCTGGGGCTTAGACGCTGCGCTAAGCACTCTGGCACCCCAATCCCCAACCCCCTACTCCCTACCCTTTCCTCTCATTTGCCCATGCTCCACTGCCCATCGCTTGGGGCCATAATACTTCATAGTCTAGCCAAAGTAGTGTTCAAAAATAAACAAGGCGAAAATAAAAAAATGCAGACAGTGGAACAAATAACTGCGTATTGCGGCATGCTCTAAACAATATTATATAATATATATGTACATATGTACACAAATATATATTGATTGATTGATTGTTTGATTGATTGGTTTCCATTTAATAATTCGCTTATAATATTATGTATATGATCAGCTTATTGATGCATGCATATAAATAAATATATATATATATATATATATATATATTTATATATATATATATTTATATATATATATATATATATATATATATATATATATATATATATATATGTATATATATATATAATTATTTAATTATCATTATTATTATCTCATAAAAATTGACTAGAACCAGACTCTTTCTCAAGTTTAGCTTGAACACAACATATAAAGTTGATTGTGTTTAGTAAAATGCCGTCTTTATCCCCTTGTAGACAGCAGTATAATTTTATTGTCACACTTGTAATGCTTTGAAGTAGAAATCTGCGACACCATAAACTATATATATTCTTGATCTGCATCAGCAGTCGAGTCGATATGGCCACAGGCTGTTTCTCTGCAAACTAGTCCAGCAGTTTCAAAACTATATTGAATAAACTTGGCTGATTTTCGACATTTTTTCTGTAGGCAGTACATATGTCGAGGACGGTCGGATCAGATCACTATTTCATATGGCTGTCGATAGTTGAGTTGTTGTATGAAAAACTTTATTGCTTAACAAGTAGTTCCAACCAACCTTACCCAGTTTACGTACTATTATGCTCCTCATATGGCAATCAAATAACAGTGCTGTGGTCGAGTGTGCTCGACATCGATGTACCCTGAGCCTAGCTGTTAAATATATTCTAGGTTAATAGCCTAATTTCCCTTTAAACGTTGTGCACACTCAAATGTACGCAGGTGTGGAAGTGCTCTTAATTCTTATAGCAAGCACGGGCACTGAAAAGTACCAAAAAAATACAGAAAGTACTGCGCCTGCTGATAGTAATGAGATCCATATAAGAATGCGTTTTCGACTGAAACTTGAGTTTTTATTTCACATGCTTTTGCACAAAACCCATTTTTAATGGGTCCAGACGTGTATGGAATCCTCGGCATGCCTTAGATAGTCGCTCTTTCTTCTTTTCGATTTTTTGGTTGAAGTTATCAACTGTGAACAAGAAAGAAAAGTTAATTAACCCACATTTGGGACATGAATTTAAATATGAATATGTTTATTGTGTAAGATGAGATGATATAGCAAACGGACTTCAATTAGAGTCGCGGCGATTTGCCAAATGGAAACCACACACGAAGAATTGCACAAAAACTTAACCCTTTTAATATAAAATGTGTTTTGTTTTCTTCTTTCTACTTTTCCATCGCTGAGGCACAAACAATGTGCACAATGCTTACTTTCGAGCTGTATATTTATAGAACTTTGTGCACTTAAAAGTACATATAAATAAGTACGTGCTTTTGTACATACATGCATATGTATGCGCATTTCATTGCATGACCCATTTTATATATATATATATAGTGTATATTGATTTGTATCTATTGCGTTGTCTTTTCCCATAAAAATAGTCAGAAATTGATTAAATAGATTTGAGTTTTCTTAATACGTATTTATGACCGAAATCAAGTTTTTTATTTTTTTCATTTTAAGTTTTTCATATTTAGAAAACTTGCCAGAATTCCAATTCAGGTTTGAGGAAATTATTTAGGAATTAGCCTTTGAAAATTATTTGCTGTTTCTTACCAGTACATAAATAATACCAGTAGATATATAGCGAATCTGGGAGACTGTTGGAGATAAAGAAAGATATCTGAGTATATGCTACATATATACAGCTGCGGTCCAAATTATGTAGTGTACATACACTGAAGATAAATAAATATACCTAAGAAATTTTAACAACAAAATTAAAGTCTAAAAAAATTTATTAAATTAAGTTTTACATAATTAATAAAGCATGCTCAGAGGTTGCTATACATATTTTGTACAGGCTGTTTAAATCGAAAGCTTACCAACCAGCAAATGATGAGAAAATAATGCTTATCATATAAATACCCAATTCGGATTTTTATTGTCATCATTTCATTTAGCTGTGGCTGTGATTTTTTCTCCACATAATTGGGTCAATACAAGTGGATGAGTACTGTGGAAGCTCCTTCAAAAAAGCGTACAACAAACATTTCTCTGCCTTGCGACTTGGGAGCATTTTGAATGCATTTCAGTTGATTTCATTTCGTAATTGACAAAAGTCAAAAGTTAGAGAAGCAAACGAATTTCTGGCAATATGTATTGATTTTGTTATTGTTGCTGCTGTTGCAGCTATTGTTATTATTGTTGCTGTTGTTGCTATTGTTGTTGTTGTTTGCGTATTTATTCCAATCACAGGTTGTTGAACTCTACATGTGACCGACCGGCCGAGTGGCTCGAGGCTCTCAGACTTCGAGACCCTTTCGTAGGCTGCTATTGCTGCTGCTGCTGCTGCTGCTATTGCTCGTATTGCTGCTTTTCGCTGCTTGCTGTTTGCTGTCTGCTGCTTGCTTTTGCTTCCGCAACGCTTTCTTCTTTTGCATGGGCGCTTTATCGGCGTTGCTTCTGCCGTTGTTTATACCCTGTAGCCGTAAAATGCTTAGCATGGTTATCAGCAAGCTCTGCAAAACTTGACATCTTCCAGCCCAGCGAGTAGACATACACACATAAATCCATACATTCATACATTCATACCTACATACTTTCATACCTACATACATTCATACATAAATACATACACATGTTAACACATGTATTTGTTCAACACAAGGCGACCACTACGTGGACAACAGGGTAACTGCTCGTCCAGTTCCCCTTTACTAGTGGAAGAGCACTATTATTTTGTTTTGTTTTATTTTTGTTTCTGTCTTTTGTTGCGCCCCTCTTCGCTTCTATCGGTTAATGCGCGCAGCTCAGTTCAGCTCATCTGTGTTCTTTCGGCTTGCTGCTGTTGTTGATGTTGTTGTTATTTCTAACAGAGGTCTTAGCAGCAGCGCCATTGTCTGACGTTTAATTTCCGCTGCTGCTGCTGCTGCTGTTGCTGCTGCTGATGCTGATGCTGTTGTCATCTCTCATCCATCTCTTATCCATTACGGCGTGCTCAAGTCTTGGTTGCAATATTCTTTCAATTGCAATTCGTTTGGGGGATTACGTTGTTGTTGGGGTCGGTAACTGGGCGACAAACATGTCCGGACACAGCGTCCACAGTTCTCATCTTCAATCATATGTACAACGCTTTCCAATGGCCGGCGGCAGGCTGTTTTGCTTTCGAAAAATTCTTGCAAAAATGTTATTAAAACGGAGTTGAAAGAACTCCAATAGAGCGTTGATAACATCGACAGGCAGACCTTGCTAGCTGCCAACTTTGTTTTTTTTTTTTTTGTTACTCAGCCTTTTTGATTGGTTTGACCGATTTACATTGTGAAGAGAAATGAGTTTTTTCTGCTATTATTACTTTTTTTTGCGTTTTCGGTGTGTCTAACTTCACACACACACACACACAGAGACATTTAGACATAGAGAACGAGCATACGTACAAATACAGAGAAGAGCTTTTATTGGCGTTTTTTTGCCCTAAATTGGTCCACCATTCAGCAGCGAGTCTAGTTTTTGCCATTTCTGATAATTAAAAAGCCACATTTACCTCTGCTGCTGCTGTTATTACTATTATTGTCGCTTCACTCTGCTTTGCTCTGGCTTGCTGTGTAAGCTGGCATTTTGCCCAAAGCTTGCAAACAACCGTTATGCCCGTGCAATACACACACACACACACACACACACACATAAATACACAATGCGATTGGCAAAGCTTTTGTGCTGTGCTGCAAGTTAATTAAGACGAACGAGTATGCGAAGTGCTTGACGAATTCGCCATTTACATTCTTGACCAAATGATTAAAGGTCGACCATGCAGCTTTCAATCGGAAATTGATTACTTAAGTCCCAAGCTGACTGACAAAAATACCGAAAGTAGGCGAAAAAAAATGTTAGTTTTTATTTAGAACAGCTTTGCTGTTTAGTTGAGAGAAGAGCTAGAAAAGCTGCATGCCAAAACACAAGAGGTGACTTTGCTTGCAGTTCGCAACGTGTTTAAGCTTCCCTAGAATGGAGCTGCTGATGATAGCCTAAAATGCCTTTAAGTGAACCACAAATAAACACAGGTCTGCAATGGAGAATGTGTATGTTTGCTGCTCATGGCCAAGATTTGATGTTGTCATACATTGACGCTTCTTCTTCTATGTGCACAATTCACATTTGGAGGAGGAGGAGGAGTTGTTAATTGTTGCCAGCCACCTGCTGGTGAATTTGCACAACTCACCCCAATACAACCGACAAACGCACATATGTGTGTACAATCGAGAGCTTTGTGCAATGAGTAAGCTCGAGTTGTGTTGGGAGTGCGATGGACAGCACGCATCTCTTGCATAATAGTTGTTGGTCTGATCTGGAAGCTTGTTGGTCACGCTCAAGCGGAATGGCTGTTTGGCCAGCAGAAGAAATGTCATATCATTGTCGTCGTCGCGTATTTCAATCACCAATTCGCCAATTTCGACTTGAGCTCCACTTGCGTAACCGGAGCGAGCGACCAAATTGATTGGAGCCCCACTAATCCCGTGCGGATCACTTTCTAAGCGGGTCGATGCGGGCCCGATGCTGTCCCCATTGTCCGCCTGTCTGTCTGTCTGCTGATGAAACTTGTTTGGGTCTATAGGTCCACGACTGTCACAAAAATATATATATATATAATATTTATAAAAATAAAACAAACCAATACGAAACACATATGCACATAATTTGCGTATTTTCTTTTTGATGCGGATTTCTTGTTAAGCAAACACACAACTAAAAAAT